>JAINVK010000416.1:0-104976 GCA_030068075.1 Paguma larvata
TAAATGTTAAGTAAAACCAACACTCAGTAAATAATCTGAGTCAAAAGATTATTATTTCTGGAAATCGAAAGAAATAATCCAAAATTTGGGGGAAACTTAAATGATGTTCATTTCAGTAAAACGTATAAGTGAAAAACTGGAAGAAATTTAAATGCAAAGTAATAAGTAAATTATGGACAATCTAAGCAATGGAATATCATGCAACCGAGAAAATTATAATTATGAAAATAATTTGAAAAAAGATATGCTATACAACAAAAATATATACAGAGTTTTGGTAAAAGAACGTTGGATTGAAACACATTTAATTTCACTTCCTTTTTAAAGCCCAATTTTCAATAAAGGAGTTCTTTTAGACACTTTTTTTTTTTAAATAGGCTTCACACCCAACATAGAGCCCAATGTGGGGCCTGAACTCACGACCTTGAGATCTAGAGCTGAGCTGAGATCAAGAGTCAGACACTCAACTGACTGAGCCACTCATATGCCCCAAAGGAGTTTTTTTTCTTTTTTAAAGGCATAAACCCAAAGACAAAACAATCATAAACTAAGAAAATTATGGAAGCTGAAATGAAGATAGTCCCATATTAAAGGACTTAGCAGATGTAAGAAAGCAGAATTCTAAGCTGCCACTAGGAAAAGATGAGCTTTTTATATGGAAGAATCCCAAAAAGATTCAGAATTAGCTGGATCAGGGTACTTCGAGAAGATGTAAGAGGGTGGGGATAAAGAAGGAAGTTGTGCTACTGTCTCAAATCTATTTAAGTAGTGACATTCCAAAGATCCCCAACTCCATTCCACACACCCTGACTGCCAAGCCTCCCCATCCACGGCAAAAGACTAGAAGTATATTGTCTGGAAGATATGAAACACCAGAAAATCTCTGGACACCAGACATAAAATGAGATTAACTGAACTATTCTAAGAACAGAAGTACTGGGACACCTGGGTAGCTCAGTCTGTTAAACGTCTGACTTGATTTGGCTTAGGTCATGATGTCACGGTTTGTGAGACTGAGCCCAGCAGGAAGCCTGCTTGGGATCCTCCCTCTCCCTTTCTCTCTGCCCCTTGTGCGTGCACGCACACACACACACATATGCACACTCTCTCAAAATAAATTATTTTAAAAAGATAAAATAAAAATAAACTAAAAAGAGGTATTAAGTAAACACATAAATGGTAATGTAAAGACATCTCCTCTCTTCTTCCTTTGAGCTTCCAAATTCTGGCATTCAGACCTTTATCTACCAGACAGAAGAGCTGAGGAAAATTTTCTGAGAAAACACCTAAAGATACTAACTTGGAAATTGGGAGGAAGTTCCACATTGAAAATTCTCAGCAACAAGCCCCACTAACACAGAACTTATAACCAGCTTTATGAGCATATAAACAAGATTACCAGGCATCTGCAGAAAGCCTGTAATAATAAAGAAGCAAAAAACAGGAAAAATTTTTTTGAAGGAACAGTCTATAGAAGGAGGAACAGAAACTTTTTAAAAATGTATTAATATCCTCGAAGAGATAAGATTACAACAGAAGTGAAAAAAAAAGACAACATGTTATTAAACCCACCAATTTGAAGAACCCACAATTAAAAGAACTCCTATAACACCAAGCACCAGTAAGGAGGTGGAATAACTAGCACAAGTGAAAAAAATTATTATATAATGACTCTGAAAAACTATTTGGTGGTTTCTAAGAAAACTAAACATATGCTACTCTGACCAAACATCCACTCCACTCATAGGTATAAAAAATATATATATGTCCAGAAACACCTGTACAAAAATGTTTAAGCGGTTTTATTCAAAATAGCCAAAACGAGGAAACATCAAAGTGAAGAATAATCATGTTATATTCATATAGAATAACTACTCAGCAACATGGATGAGTATCACATCTCTCAGATGCTATGTTGAGCAAAAAAAGGCAAACACAAAAAGAAACATACTATATGATTCCATTTGTACTATGTACAAAAAACAAAGGAAACTAATATATGGTGATAAAAATCAGATCGGTAGTTGCCTCTGGTGGATGGGGATGATTAACTGGCATGAAGAGTTTTTCTAGAGTGATGGAAATCTGTATCTTGAATTTGGTGATAAATACAAAGCATTTGTCAAAATTGACTGAACTGAATACTTAAGATCTCTCTTTCTCTCTCTCTATATATATATATATATGTTTTTTTTTTAATGCTTATTTTTGAGAGAGAGAGAGAGCACAAACAGGGGAAGGGCAGAGAGAGGGAGACACAAAGTCCAACTGTCAGCACAGAACCTGATGTGGGGCTTGAGCTCACAAACCATGAGATCATGACCCAAGCTGAAGTCGGATGCTTAACCACTAACCCAACTAGGCACCCCACTTAAGATCTATACCTTGATAGGAGTATAGGTTACATGGGTAGAATTTTTTCATTTTGGGTTTTTTTTTGTGTGTAGCCATGGGCTTTATTAGCACACTTCCTCATGAGCATCAGCCTACAGCCTTACTCCAGAGGGAAGAGTTTTGGTAAAGTTCGGTGTACGTATTTTTAAATTCAATGAAGTGTACACTTGAGATTTAAACATTGTATACGTAATATTTTACCACATGTAAATTTATCTCATGAAAATTTTCAATAAGGAAAAAATACAGCTCTTAAAACTGAGAGCAAAAAAGACAAAGATCAATTAAAAGATTAGAAGGTAAGGTTAAAGAAATCTCCCAAAAAGTAGTAAAAAGACGAAGAGAAAAAGGTAATAAAATTAGAGGTTCAGACTAGGAGCTCCAACATCCAAATACAAGAATTTCAGAAGAAACAAAATCTAAGAGAGGAAATCATCTATAAGATAATTAAATTTCTTAGAAGTGAATTTAGGACATTAGCCTTCAGGTTAGAGCCCATTTTTACTAGCAAATAGGTAAAAACAGAGTCATACTAAATGGCATCACTGTGAAATTTCAGAACATTGTGGATAAGGATCCTATAAGCTTCCAGAAACAGAAACGAATACATGGTCCAAGTATTAGAATGCACTGGATATCTCAACATCAACATGGAAAGCCAGGCTAAAAATGAAGCAGTACTTTTTCAAAATTCTAAAAAAAAATGATTTCTAACTTAGAATTCTAACTCAGACAAATTTTCCAGTCAAATGTGAGGAGAGATATAAGGTATTTTTTTTTTATTTATTTTAGTCTTCTCGAACTCATGACCCCAAGATCAAGAGTCATATGCTCTTCCTATTACGCCAGCCAGGTGCCCTAATTTAAAGTATTCTTAGACTTAACGAATCTCAAATAATTTACCTCACATAAATTCCTTCTCAGAGAGTTCCCGGAGGAAGTCATCCACCACAATGAGAGAAAATCCAAAAAGCAGAGGATATGGATAAACATAACAAAATATCTGGTATAGAAGAATCCCCAGGATAAAGTGAAGGGGATTCCCAGGATCATCACTATGAACCAGCTTCAAAGAGTAACCAATCCAGTTTGAAACCAGTCCACAGGCTACATAAAAACATCAGAAGAGGGGCGCCTGGGTGGCTCAGTCGGTTAAGCGTCCGACTTCGGCTCAGGTCATGATCTCACAGTTCGTGAGTTCAAGCCCCGCGTCGGGCTCTGTGCTGACAGCTCAGAGCCTGGAGCCTGCTTCACATTCTGTCTCCCTCTCTCTCTGCTCCTCCCCCACTCATGCTCTGTCTCTCAAAAAGTAAATAAACATTATAAAATTAAAAAAAAAAAAAAAAAACATCAGAAGAAACTAACAACATGTGATATCTTGAGAAGAGACTTGGGCAAGTGACAAGACTGTATTTATGGTTAAATTAGTGATAAATACTAAATAAAAAAAAGTAAATGCTGCAATTATTAGCTCTAGGGAAAACAAAAATTGTACTAGAAAAATAACCATAGCTTACAACATAACTTGAGCTGGGTATCATACGTGTACATGGTCATAAGGTAAATATTAAATATTTATCTAACCAAAATTACCATACAACTATAGTAGCAGGATGAAGTAATAGGGAGAGGGAAGAGGAAGTGGCTAAAGGAGAAGGAGGGGGAAGAAAGCTAAATTCTCATGCTCAGAAGTAGGAAGTCAACAGAAAATGCCTAAAACTGAAAAATCAGTATCAAATACCAAACACAACTAAGAATATAAAGTGGTACCTTCTGAGAAAGAGAAAATACCAAGATTAGGCAACTGCTTCTTATTCAACAACTTTTTTTATTCAACAAATCTTATACAAACTACTTAACACTTAAACTATACGAATGTATGACATTGATAAAAACAGACATCTCACAAAAAAAAAAACAGATATGATTAAAACCATAAAAAATGGAAAACATTTATGAGAAAAAAGAATGAAAGCAAACAATTAGCAGTGTTAGGTGACTAGTTAGGATCATTAGTGGAATTTTTTTCCTTTCCCAAACAATCTCTCAATAATGTTGAAATGCATTATAATTTTTAAACAAAGATTACAAAGGCGCTGTTGGTAGTCAGCTGACATTCCTGTTTGCTTATAATACTCTCTCCTCTACATATACCACCCAACTTGCAATGCCATCTGAACAACTAATCCTCTTTTATGACCCAAGTTAAAACATCACTTCTTTCCTTTCATTCCCAGACTACTCTCTTTTTCAGGACCCTGCTTATCTAATAAGCTCCTTGAGGGTAGTATCATTTCTTATTTGTCTTGGTAGCTGTCGCACTAAGCACAAAGCATAGAACATTACGTATGCATTTAATAAATAACCAATTATTCAATTATGTATTTACTCCAATAACCATAGGAAATCTAAGTGCTTTTGTATATCAAAGCACAGACCATAATTTTTTTATGTTTATTTATTTTTGAGAAAGGGGGGAAGGGCAGAGAGAGGGAGACACAGAATCCGAAGCAGGCTCCAGGCTCTGAACTGTCACCACTGAACCCGATGCAGGACTCGAACTCGTGAACCTTGAGATCATGACCTGAGCTGAAGTCAGACACTTAACCAACTGAGCCACCCAGGTGCTCCAACATAAATACTTTGAGTGGAGATGCCAACAAACAGCCTCAATTTTTCTGCTGCCCCCCAAAAATTTTTAAGCTATTATAAAATGAAGTGAATAAATGAAAAGAGCTATTATGGGACACATGGCTGACTCAGTGGGTGGAGCATGGGACTCTTGAGCTTGGGGTTGTAAGGTCAAGCCCATGTTGGGTAGAGAAATTACTTAAAAAATAAAATCTTAAAAAAAAGAAAGCTATTAAAAGCTTCACAAAACACAAATCTATTTTCATGAAACTACTGATTACAAAACACGCAAAAAGCGCTTACACATTAACTTGAAAAAATTAAGCTAAAAAAAGTCACAAGTTTACAATAAGACTTTCATCCCGTTGGAATATACCAAAAGAAATGGAACTTGTTATTTTATCTAAATGGGAAAGAAACACAGTCTTTCATGAACAGGACTAAAAAGTGATGCTTTTTTTGGGGATTGGTAAGAAAAATAGTTTTTAAAATACAATTAAATTTTTTTTAGATAACAAAGATATACAAACATAATAAAAATCACCTTCAACTTCACAATACAGACATAAGCTATTAACGTTTGGCAATAGAGTTTACCCTTGAACAATTTGGGAGTTGTTCCACCTCCAGTGGAAAATCCACAGATAATTTTTTGACTCCCCAAAAATGTAACTACTTATAACCTACTGTTGACTGGTAGACTTACCAATAACGTAAAGTCAATTAACAATTATATAATTAATATTATTATATCTTGTATATTATATGTATAATATACTGTATTCTTACAATAAAATAAGCTAGAGAGAAGAAAATATCATTAAGAAAATCATAGGGAGGGCATCTGGTTGGCTTGGTAGGTTGAGTTTCCAACTCTTAATTTAGGTTCAGGTCATGATCTCAGTGTCTTGGGATCAAGCCCCACGTAGGACCCTACTGAGCATGGAGCCTGCTTAAGATTCTCTCTCTCTCCCTCTGCCCCTTTCTCTGGCTTGTGCTCTCACACACTCCCTCTCTCTAAACCAAAAAATAAAAAATAAAATAAAATAGTCTTGTCACTAATGTTTTTGGTGAAAAGGGAGTATCTTTGTAAAAGTAAGTAACAAATGAAAAACCTCTAATCCTACAAATGTGCCTACAGAAAATAAGCACAGCACACACTGTATTAAAGGCAATAAGCTCACAGAATTTTATAAGTTATAAGAAAAAACTTGAGGTTATATAGGTCTGCTTCAGCTTCACACCCTTTTCTCTAGAAAGCACAAACACATTCCTACTTTCTTAAAATCAAATCCTCACCAAAACATGTATTTTACAATTAGAGACAGCAAGGTTAATTATTTTTAATATAAAGGCAGTCCTTGCTTTGCATGGTTACCATATTCATGAATTTCAGTTTCTACAGTTTAAATAACACAAGCCCTTCAAAAACACAGTTCAAGTTTCAATCACCACGTCATATTAACTGTAAATAATTTCAAAAAATACAAACTTCATGGCTGGTTCTTTGGTCCACAAATCCCAATGTAAATAAAAGATGTACATTATTACCAGTGACCAATCACGTCACATCTTTCAAAGTCTTTCCAAAGTCTATAATTGATCCCTATGCAGCTGTTATTTAGTTCATATGTTGCGAGAGACTGTATAAATGTTGTATGATAAATCCAAGTGATATTTTATGAAAATGGATAATCAATAGAGGGAACTGGCCAACAAAGATAAAAATGCAGCAAAGAAATGAAAAGTGATAATGCTAAATTCCAATTAAACACAAATGGACGTTTACAAGAAATAGCTGACCATGGAAATGTTGACACTGCTACCTTTAAAGAGCCACTAAGATATGCGTTCAGAGAAACTTAGTGAAAGGTAAATGGGGAAAGTAGCCATGACAAAAGAAAAATGAAGATGTTCCAGAGGAAGCAACACTGGCCTGAAAAAAAAAACAAAAAACAAACAAACAAAACTTTTAGAGAGCTCACACACACTTTCACAACATTGAAAACACTAAAGAGAAAATGTTGGAAGCTAACTCAAACTTAGAAAGAAATGACAATGCACCAAAGCATAGAAAAGATGCCCATTCCATATTTTAAGTTATGCAACAAGGGAAGCATTAAACTACTCTTGACAGGTTTTTCCACAAGGAAACAAAACACTAATTCTGATATTTTATTTTATTTACTTTTTTACTTATTTTATTGTTTTAAAGCTTATTTATTTTGACAGAGAGAGAGAGAGAAAGAGAGAGAGGAGCATGTGTGTGTGTGTGCACGCGCGTGTGTGTGTGAGCACAGGGGAGGAGCAGAGAGAGACAGAGAGAATATCAGCACAGAGCCCAACACAGGGCTCGATCTCACAAACTGTGAGATCATGACTTGAGCTGAAAACAAGAGTCAGACACTTAACCAAATAAGCCACCCAGGTGCCCCCATTTTTTTTAAGTAAGCTCTACACCCAACATTGGGCTTGAACTCATGACCCCAAGATCAAGAGTCTCTAATTCTGGTGTTTTAAATTACACTGTAGTACCTAAATATTATCATTGGGCATTTAAAGGAATATCTATAATACACTGTAAATTATATAACATGATGACAGAATTTGCATTCTAGGACCATAAACACATATACAAACCCATGAAGTATATGAACACACATATACTAAATTACCTCTTTGGTTAACACTGTTTCTACTTTTCCTATTCTAAATATAGTAGAAATAAATAAATAAACAAATGTGTATATATATATGTATGTATGTATGCATATAGTAGAACTGAGTATATCTCATAGATAAAGTCAGAGTTATGATTACCTTTATGCCATCAACTTTGGTAGAGGCAAAAGTGACAGAACAATGCAGAAGTAAGATGAAAATGCCAATCAGAGCTGATATAAATTCTAAGCACAAAATGACACCAGGACAAAACTATCAATAGCAACTGAAAAAAGTAAATATGAATTTTATGTGCCATTTTTTATTTTTCTGACAATCTTTAATCTCTAAACTGATATAGTAAGGCAGAATAATTCACATCTCCCAACATATGTGAACAGAAAACAATAAATCAGAATAGGCACTGCATTTTCACTTTCACTTTTTTGCTAATTATTCTGATGTTTTCTATTTTATGAAAAGTACCAACTTCTAAAGGATGAAGAAAATTTAATTTCTTCCCTGTAATACAACATTTAAGTGTTAATAATCAAATAAAGCCACTCAGTTATACAATATTCAAATTTGGAAAAAAACTTTCAGACTAACACAGCATATCAGATTCCAGTCCAGAATAAAAGTTTCTCCAATATATGAAATTACAAAAAGCCACTACCAAAAGATAAAAACTTCTGGAAGAATTATTAGATGAATGGCTAACAATCTCTCTTAAAAATGCACAGAGAACATTGCTATAATAAAATTTTGATATGCAAAGGACTACATCTAAGGGATTACATAACTAAAAAGAAACCTCTTCTAGCCAGTATTTATCACCTCCTTAAACTCACCTATTAATCTATATGTGCCCATTAAGATATGATAACTTTTAAGAACCAACTCCCAGATGTTAAGTTAAAAATACACAGGCAGACCTTTCTTTAAAAAAGTACCTACCTAAAATTACTTACCTAAAACAAAAGATTTTAAGACATGTAAGTGTCATTTGCATCACTAAGTAGCAATCATATAGTCTCTACTCCAGTAGCATATATAATATACAAGCCTTAGGCATCCACAGCATTTCGGTTAACAAAGGTTAAAGTTTAGAATTCATGAAGACACAGGCACTTCTCAGCCTTAGGGAAGAGACTACCTGCTACCAGTTGTGTATGTGTTTGCAGTAATAGAGGCTGACTTTCTTCATGATCCTCAAAGAAGAGCCTGGCTTTCTACCCTGGCTAAGAGTCAATAATAAAGTTGGCTCTCCTGTGCTTTCATTACAGATGGCACGGCTTTTATGAGTATTGTTTGCTTTTAATTTATCCATGAGCTGTCTGGATTATTTGGAAAATTATTTTTAAAGGATTCTCTTTATGGGGGGGGGGTCTTTGGGTTATAAAAGTAGGGTTCTTTCTACCCTGGTTTTCTGCAACTAAGAGGTCAATCTTTCAGGGTTTTGTGGTTTTATCTTTGCACAATTTCAAACATTAAATTCCAAACTACCTGACATCATCAAAATTAAAAACTTTTGAGTATCAAAAGATACTATCAAGAGCATGAAAAACACCCCAAGAAAGGGTGAAAATACTTGGAAATCACATACAAGCATACTTCATTTTATAGCACCTCACTTTTCTGCATTTTGCAGATGCTGTGTTTTTTACAAATTGAAGGTATGTGGCAGCTCTAGAGGCATCATTTTGTTCAATAGCATTTGCTCATTTCGTGTCTCTATGTGACATTTGGTAATTCTTTCAATATTTCAAAACTCTTTCATTATTACTATATGGTGCTCAATGATCAGTGATCTTGTAACAGTTACTATTGTAATTGTTAGGGGCATCACAAATTATGCCCATATAAGACAGAAAACTTAATTGATAAATGTTGTGTGCATTCTGACTGCTCCACCAACTGGCCATTCCCTGATCTCTCTTCCTCTCCTCCGACCTCCCAACTCACTGAAACACAAAATCGAAATTAGGCCAATTAATAACTCTACAATAGCCTCAAGTGTTCAGGTGAAATGAAAAACCCCGTATCTCTCACTTTAAATTAAGAGCTAAAAATGGGGGCGCCTGTGTGGCTCAGTTGGTTAAGCATCTGACTTTGGCTCAGGTCATGATCTGACTTCCAATTCTGTGTGTGTCTCTCTCTGCCCCTTCCCCGCTCAAACTCTGTGTCTCTCTCTGTCTCAAAAATATACAATAAACATTAAAAAAAATTTTTTTAATAAAAGCTAAGCTCAGTGATTTAGCTTCAAAAGCATGTTGAAACCTAAGACAGGTCAAAAGCCAGACCTCTTGCACCAGTTAGCTAAACTGTGAATGCAAAAGAAAAGTTGTGAGTTTTTTTTTTAATATTTATTTATTTTTGAGAGAGAGCACACACAAGCAAGAGAGGGGCAGAGAGATGGAGGGACAGAGGATCCGAAGTGGGCTCTGCACCAATAGCACAGAACCCGATGTAGGGCTCGAATTCACAGTGAGCCAAAGTCAGACACTTAATCGACTGAGTCACCCAGGCGCCCAAGAAAAATTGCTGAAGGAAATGTAAGTACTATTCCAGCGAACACACTAGAAAGCTAAACAGTCTTGCTGCTGATAAAAGTTTTAGTGGTCTGAATAGATCGAACCGGCCACAACATTCCCTTAAACCAAACTCTAATCCAGAGGAAGGCTCTAACTCTCTTTAATTCTATTAAGGCTGAGAGAGGTAAGAAAGCTGTAAAAGACTGAAGCTAGCAGAGGTTGGTTCATGAGTTTTAAGAAAAGAAGCCAGCCAAGAGGTTGAGACCTATTGCTCAGAAAAAAAAATTCCTTTCAAAATGTAACTGTTTATTGATAATGAATGGTGGTCACCTAAGAAAGCTGATGGAGATGGATGAGATTAATGATGCCTGCCAATATAACATCCATTCTGCAGCCCACAGATCAAGCAGTAGTTTCAATTTACAAATCTTTTTCTTTAAGAAATACATATCAGGGGCACCTGACTCTTGATGTCCTCTCAGGTCAGGTCATGAGATCCAGCCCTGCAATGGGCTCCCTGCTGAGCATGGAGCCTGCTTGGGATTCTCTCTCGCTCTCTCTCTCTCTGCCGCTCCCCTACTCACACACACGTACACACAACACACTGTGTCTCAAAATAAATGAACTTTTAAAACATTTAAAAGAAAAAAAGAAATAGGTCTCAACAGTGGGCTTAAAATATTCAGTAAATCTGTAAATAAATGTGCTATCATTCAGGCTTTGTTCCATTTATAGAGCACAGGTAGTAGACTTAATGTTGATTCTTAAGGACTGTGTAAGTGAGCATTGTCTTCAACATGTACATGCACACACTCGGTCTCAAAATAAATGAACTTTTAAAAATTAAAAAGAAAAAAAGAAATATATTTCCTAAGACTATACAGCTGCCATACATAGTGACTCCTCTGATGGATCTGGGCAAAATAAATTAAAAACCTTCTGGAAAGGATTCATCATTCTAGATGCCATTAAGTACATTTCTGATTCACGGGAAGGGGTCAAAATATGAAAAAGTTGATTCAACCTTCATGGATGACTTTGGGGTTTCAAGACTTCAGTGGAGAAAACTGCGGATGTAGTGCCTATACCAAGAGAACTAGAAGTGGCGCCTAAAGATGGGACTGAATTGCTGCAATCTCATGATAAAAGTTTAACAGGTGAGGAGTTAATTTTCATTTTTTTTTAAGTTTATGTATTTTTGAGAAACAAAGAGCAAACACAAGCGAGGGAGGGGCAGAGAAAGAGAGGGAGACATAGAATCTGAAGCAGTCTCTAGGCTCTGAGGTGTCAGTGCAGGCCTCAAACTCATGAACCACAAGATCATTACCTAAGCCAAAGTCAGACACTTAACCAACTGAGTCAACCAGGGACCCCTAATTTTAGTGAATGAGTGAAGGAAAGTGGTTTCTTGAGATAGAATTTACTCCTGGTGCAGATGCTATAAAGATGGTTGAGAGGAGCCTGGCTGGCTCAGTCAAAAGAGCATGCAACTCTTGATTTCAGGGTCATGAGTTCGAACCCCACATTGGGTATAAAGATTACTAAAAAAAAAAATAAAATAAAAAATAAACTATAAATAAAAAGATTGTTGAAATTACAACAAAAGATTTAGAATATAAACTTAGTTGATAAAGCAGCAGTGGGGTTTGAGAACACTGACTTTCAATTTTGAAAGAAGTTCTACTGTGAGCAAAATGCTATCAAACAGCATCTCACGCTACAGAGAAATTGTTTATGAAAGGAAGAATCAATCAATACAGCAGACTTCACTGTACTCTTATTCTAAGAAATTGCTACAGCTACCCCAACCTTTAGCAGCCACCATTCTGAGTAGTCAGCAATCAACACCAAGGCAAGACCCCTCGACCAGCAAAAAGATTATGATTCACTGAAAGCTCAGATGATGGTTAGCATTTTTTAAAATAAAGTATTTTTTAACATTTTTTTAAGTTTATTTATTTATTTTTGAGAGAAACAAAGACAGCATGAGTGGGAGAGGGGTAGAGAGAGAATCCAAAGCAGGCTCCACACTGTCAGCACAGAACCTGAAGCAGGGCTCAAACTCACAAAACCGTAAGACCATGACCTGAGCCAAAACCAAGAGTTGGATACTTAACTGACTAAGCCACCCAGGGGGTCCCTAAATAAAGTATTTTTTAATAGTGGTATGTAAATTATTTTTTAGACATAATGCTATTTCACACTTAATAGACTACAGTATAGTATAAACATAACTTTTATATAAAACCAAGCACAGGAAAACATGCTCAATGTCACTATCCATTAAGGAAACACAAAACTACAATGATGGGCTCCTGGCTGGCTCAGTCAGAAGAGCATCCAACTCTTTATCTCAGGGTCATGAGTTCAAGCCCCATATTGGGTGTGGAGCCTACTTTAAAAAACAAAACAAAACAAAAAAACAACTTACATGAGACACTATTTCACAAGGGTAAAATAAGAAAGATAACAAGTATAGGCAAGAATGTGGAAAAAATCATTAACTCTCACACATGACTGTTAAGAGTGTAATATAGTGCAGCCACTCTGGAAAATAGTTTGGTAGTTCCTCAAACTGTTAAACGTCAAGTTACCATATGACCCAGCAATTCTACACCTAGGTAGACGTTCGAACAAAATGAAAGCAGGGCACGTGGATGGCTCAGTCGGTTATGTGTCCGACTTTCGCTCAGGTCATGATCTCACGGTTTTGAGTTGAATCCCCACATCAGACTCTGTGCTGATAGCTCAGAGCCTGGAACTTGCTTCGGATCCTGTGTCTCCCTCTCTCTCTGCTCCTCCCCGGCTTGTTCTCTGTCTCTGGCTTTCTCTATCAAAAATAAATAATAAACATTTTAAAATTTTTAAAAAAAAGAACTAAAAGCAGGAACTCAGATCTTTGTCCACCGATGTCGATATTCACAATAGCAAAAAGGTAAAAACAATTCAAATGTCCATTAACAGGTGAACAGATAAACAAAATGTGGTATACACACATTATTCAGCCCTAAGAATGAAATTCTGCTACATGCTACCACACGGATGAACCTTAAAAACTGTTATGCTGGGGCGCCTGGGTGGCTCAGTCGGTTGGGCGGCCGACTTCAGCTCAGGTCATGGTCTCGCGGTCTGTGAGTTCGAGCCCCACGTCGGGCTCTGTGCTGATGGCTCAGAGCCTGGAGCCTGCTTCCGATTCTGTGTCTCCCTCTCTCTCTGCCCTTCCCCTGTTCACGCTGTGCCTCTATGTCTCTCAAAAATAAATAAACATTAAAAAAAAAAAAACTGTTATGCTAAGTGAAAAAAGGATAAATGTTGCATGATTCCACTCATATGAGGTACCTAAAATGGGCAAAATCAGAGACAAAAAGTAGAAGAGAAGTTACCAGGGACAGGGGGTGGGGGTGAGGGGGAATGGGGAGTTATTTAGACATTATAGAGTTTCTGTTTGGGATGATGAATCAAGTTCTAGAAACGAATATTGGTGATGATTATACTACATTACGAATGTACTTAATGCCACTGAATTATACAATTTTAAATAGTTCAGAGGGTGGGTCACCTGAGTGGTTCACAGTTTGTGGGTTTGAGCCCCATGACAGGCTCTGCGCTGACAATATGGAGCCTACTTGGGATTCTCTCTCTCTCTCTCTCTCTCTCTCTCTCAGTCTCTCTCTGTTCCTCCCCCACTTGTGCTCATCTCTCTCTCAAAATAAAT
The DNA here is from genome assembly GCA_030068075.1 of Paguma larvata. Classification (NCBI taxonomy): domain Eukaryota; kingdom Metazoa; phylum Chordata; class Mammalia; order Carnivora; family Viverridae; genus Paguma; species Paguma larvata. The sequence continues at coordinate 13,936 of JAINVK010000416.1, forward strand.
AAACTTTAAAAATAAAAAATAATAAAATTGTTCAAGCAGTAAATTTCATTTTATGTATAATTTAACACAATAATAGACTGCTAAAGCCAGAAAATGAAACAAAACTATGCATGTACCTGAACTTGTGAAGATGAGACAAAAATTCACATGAAATATCTCATAATTCCCTTACAACAATCCTAAGACATATGGCTGAAAATACAACACTGATCATAAATAAGGCTATATTCCTATTACAATCAGAAATCGTGGGGCACCTGGGTAACTCAGTCAGTTGAGTGTCTGACTCTTGATTTCAGCTCAGGTCATGATCTCACAGTTTGTGGGATCAAGCCCCGCATCAGGCTGTGCACTAACAGTGCAGAGACTACTTGGATTTCTCTCTCTTTCTGCCCCTTCCCCACTTGCACTTTCTCTCTCAGAACAAATAAACATTAAAAAAAAAAAGAAAGAAAGAAAGAAAAAGAAAAGAAATCATAATTTAGTGCAGTTTTTGCTTTCTCTCTCATATATATGAGAAAAAGCAGATTTATGTATTTGTTAATATTAGAATCACAAGAGACATTGATAAGAAGTAAATCCTCAAACTGACGCAAACACATAAGATGAGCAAAAGTCTTTTTTTTTTTTTTAATGTTTACTTATTTATGAGAGAGAGAGAGAGAGAAAGGATGAGCAGGGGAGGGGCAGAGAGATTCGGAGACAGAGAATCCGAAGCAGGATCCAGGCTGCAAGCTGTCAGCACAGAGCCTGACGCAGGGCTCGAACTCACAAATGGGGAGATCATGACCTGAGCTGAAGTCGGTCGCCCAATCAACTGAGCCACCCAGGTGCCCCAAAAGTCTTCTAAATTCCACTGCAACCTATATTGTCTAACTTCTAATAATTTCTTCCAGCACATACAGAACTGCCTGCCATGAAGTGCTGTTCTCGTGGACCTATAATTTTAACTTTCAGTCACATTCCTATAAACTGCAAATTGGGAGTTTGAGATATGAGCCACATGTTATTTAAACATTCAGAAGAAACCATGAAAATGAAAGTTGAAAGATCTTAAAAGAAAACTAAATAAGATAACTTGATTTTAAAAAGCAACACATCACAACCAAGTAAAGACACCAATGACTGTAACCATCTGGTTCTCTCCATCGTCAAGCATATGTGGAACATCTATTTGTGCTTAAAACAATGCAAAGTGGTTTTTAAAACAAACAAAAAAATTTCTCCTCAAGAAACTTAAAATTAAGTGGGGAAATTAAGTTAATACAGGTAACATAAAACCATAGGTATGTAAAAATATTCAAAGACCAAGGATACAAATTAAGTCATAGGACTTCAAAGGACTTAAGGGCTAAACAGTCCAGGAATGTTCCAGAGAAAAGTAAGATCTAGGCAAAGTCCAGAAGTCCAGAAAGATGAGGAGAATCAAATGAAAATGAACCCTTCATAGTCTAGATGAAGGTAGAGAAAAACTCATTCCCCATAAGAAATCACAGAAATACAAAATGAAGACAGCAAATCAATTGGCCCATATAATGCTTATTGTGGAGAACAGATTAAAATTTTTAAGTAGAAGTACATATTAAATTATACAAATTATAATTAAAAAGTTCCAAAAATTGCATGGAATTTTGACCTAACTTTAGCATATTTTTCTATTCACACCAGTAAGTATTTGCTATTTATCAAAAATTTTGAGTGTCTCAGAAATAATCAAATCAAGGTTTACCTGCAAAATGTGAGCATTAATTTTAATGCTAATTTTAGCTGCTAATTATAACACAAATTACAAATCTACAAGTCTTTACATATAAGATTATGTTTCCTTTTTCCTTCATATTTTCTACTGAGAGCTTCATAAATTCAGATAATTTTAGCTTAGGGCAGGCAGATATGCTTTGAAAGGTTTATTTTCCTGGAATATTTGAATATTTGTATAAATGTCATGAAACAACTATAATTTATCCCATAAAAATAATTTACCAGATTATGACTATTAGTTTTATTCTGTCAACTTTCTCCTTTATTCAAAGAGCACTAAGTTGTCCCATTCATTCAATCAACATTTTAATAAGCCCTGCCATATTACTTCTAGGCTACAGAGCTTTTCTCAAGGATTTCAGAACTCCAAGTAGACAGCCAGTTAAACTAGCAGCTGTAATGAAGGGGATAACCACTATAATAAAAGTGTGTTACAGCAGAGAGGAGGAGGAAAAGTAGGAGCAATATGAGGGAAGGCTACTGAGAGGACCTGATGCCTGGGCTTAGTTTTCATGGATAAGGATCTGGTGAGGCAGACAGTTCAGGGAGAAAGATATGTCAGTTCATCAATAAGCATGTACTTCATGCCAGCCACTATGCCAGCTTCTGGAACTAAAAAAAATACACTAGTCCTAATTTTATGATACTAGTAACCTTTTCAGGAATTTACTTCATAAAGAGAAGGCTTAAAATTTGGTCTTAAAAATGAGTTCATGGGACACCTGGGTGATTCAATCGGTTGAGCATCGGACTCTTGATTTCAGCTCAGGTCATGATCCCAGGGTCGTGGGATCAAGCCCCATGTCGGGCTCTGTGCTGAGCATGGAGCCTGTTAAGATCACTCCCCTTCTTCCCCACCCTGCCCCTCTCCCTGCTCCTGTGCTCTCTTAAAAAAAATAATTAATTAGGGGTGCCTGGGTGGCTCAGTAGGTTAAGCATCCATGACTCAGGTCATGATCTCATGGTTTGTGGATTTGAGACAGCTCAGAGCCTGAGGCCTACTTTGAGTTCTCTCTCTCTGCCCCTCCCCTGCTCGCGCACTGTCTCTCTCTCTCAAGAACAAAAAAAAATTTTTTTTAACTTTTTAATTAATTAAAAAGAAATAGGGGCGCCTGGGTGGCTCAGTTGGTTGGGTGTCCAACTTTGGTTCGGGTCATGAGCTTGTGGTTCATAGGTTTGAGCCCTGGGTCAGGCTCCACACTGATGGTGCAGAGCTTGCTTGGGATTCTCTCCCTCCCCCTCTCTCTGCCTCTTCCACATTCTCTCTCTCTCTCTCTCTCAAAATAAATAAACTTAAAAAGAAAAAAGAACAGAATGTCCTGGGTGTTTTAAATATATACATATATAAGAAAATTAAAAAATATCTCATTTAAAAAAATTAGTTCACCATGCACACATACAAAAAGTGAATATTGTATGATTTTATTTATACAAGACTTAAAAATAGTTAAAACTCATGTATGGGGATAGAAATCAGAATAGTAGTTACCTCTGAGGGGGCAGTATCAACTGGGCAAGGGTAAGAGAGAGCCTCCTGGAGTGCTAGAAACTTTTTTCTCTATCTTGGTTTTGCATGGTGGTTGCTTAGGTACATAGCTAGAATTTCACCAAGCTATATAGTAAAATTTATGTACTTTAACGTATACAGGAAGGCATTCCAAGATCTAGGAAGCACCATTTCACAGAAGTCAAATCACAGAAACTACCAGGGCTTGCCACACACTAAAGACTGACTTCAAACCATAGGTGTTGGGTACTTCTCACTGATGAGCATCTGAGTAAAATGACCAGATGTGTATTTCAGAAAGATTATTCTGGTATAAATATAAAGAAGTGACTGAAGAGGTAGAGACTAATAATAGTCCAGAGGACAGAAGAAGGCCTTTTCTAAGACACTAACTTTAAAGATGCAGAAGAGGGGCACCTGGGTGGTGCAATCAGTTGAGTGTCTGACTTCAGCTCAGGTGATGATCTCGTGGTTCATGAGTTTGAGCCCTGCATCAGACTTTGTGCTGACAGCTCAGGGCCTGGAGCCTTCTTCGGATTCTGTGTCTTCCTTTCTCTGCCTCTACCCTACTTGTGCTCTCTCTCTCACTCAAAAATAAATAAAACATTTTTTTTAATTAAAAACAAAAGATGCAGAAGAAACATGAGATAATAAGAAAGTATCATCAAAGGGACACTGTGATTGATTAAATGTGAACAGAGAAAAGAAAAAAAAAGTCTCAACTGATAACCAGGTTTCTGGCTTGGGCCCATAGGTAAACCACACACATGCAATATGTAAGCAGATCTGTGGAAAAATAAGTTGCATTTAGTTTGAGACTCTACTGAAATAATATTAAAAACACGCTCCAAAAAAAAAAAAAGAAAAGAAAAAGGCTCCATTCAAAATGGAACATTTTTCTATGACATGTTATTTACTGCCAAGTGCTCATTCATTTGATATCCTATTTCTTTCATTACTTAAATATATTTGTTTGGCAATCTTCTGTCACCTTCAATTTATATCTATATGGTACCAGTACTGTGACAATATAAAATGCTTCCACCATTAGATAATTACTCCTTACTATGCCTCTAAGCCTATAAAAAATAAGTAATTTCTTGTCCTTCCACGATTAGCTATAAAGAGGTATTCTTACCTCAGCATCTCTGACAAAGAATACCTTCTGATCTATAAAACTCCACACGGTGAAATATTTCATTTATGGATGCTTGCGTAAACTAAAGAATCTCTAAACCGAATTTATTAATCAAACAACAGCTCTAAACCTACCACAGCTGCTCACCAATAGATTCCAAAACCAACTTTAAAGCAGAGCCAAAAATGACATATACATTTTTTAAAGGCAAAAGATGCATTTAAATATATGTACATACATATAAAAATATGAGTTTTAAACCTCATGGCATACACACATGAGCACACACACATTTATCCTGAACAAAGTTTTCTCTAAAAGTTTAATCTGGTTTTTAGAAAAGATTGCTTTGATATGCAATTCAGTCATTTAACAAATATGTACTGAGTAGGTAACATAGGACAAATAACATGCAATTGCTAGAAATATAGCAGCGAACAAAACAGACATGTCCCCACCTTCATGGAGTTTTATAGTCTAGTGGTATGTTACCATGAAAACTGCATTCTAGGGCAATGTCTTCCTCCTACTCCAGTTTCTAACTAACCATGCAATGAATCTGCCCTAAGGTTTAAATTAAGACTCACATGACCAGAGATCAAGGATTATCAAGGAACTTCGGTATAATTACTTGGTTAAAACAGAAAAAGCCTCTTAGAAACTGAAGAGTAGAAAAAAAGAATAGAGATGTAAGAATTATTTTAAAGCAAGAAAGCATCAGCTTCAAGAATAAATGAAGAATGAAGGTCTTAAAGCTTCACTACCCATGTACCCTTCTTCAGGAAGCTATCAGAGAACTAGCTCCATCAAAGTAACAGAGTACCTCAAGAAAGAGGAAACAAAGGCATACAACAGGGGATCCAACACAGAACTCTGAAGGAAATCTCTAGGATAATGGTGAAGGAAGATCTCAGCATGGTAGCTATGTTTCAAGCACAAGGGCAATAGATACAGATTGGAGCAGGCCAAAAAGCTCCAAGAAAATTTTCCAATATAATGAACTGAATGAACATTAATATATATTCATATATTTAACTACTCGTGGGAACTTTGGGGGTTGAATTACAGTGACTAGAATCCCAGGCAAATAAAACAGAAGGTAAATATTAAGGGAGATATTTAGAAGGAAAATACACAGGAAAAGTAATCCTACTATATTAAATGGCTTAACTGTGAAACACATTTATAAAAACCTAATCATATAAACACTAAACAATGATCTAACCAAATTAAAATATACATATACCAAGATGAGGAAATGGGACTACAGGGGGCACACATGTATGTATCTGGAGGGCGGGCAGCAGTGAAATAAAGAGCTAAATCCTAATCTTTAATACTGGGATGCCAAATAAACACTCCTTAAATGGAAAAATAAAAGTACTGGATAATTAGCAGAGGAAAACTGCCAAAGGAGAAAGGATAACAGTACTACTATTTTCATAAGTAACCCTGTAGAACCATTTGATTCTAAATTATGTGCATATATCAATCACTGTGATAAAAATTAAAACTAAAAGACTAAGACAAGAAGGGAGGAGGAGCATTAGCCATGGAACCTAAGAGAAAAAGAAACTTGGAGCAAAAAAAAAAAAGGCTGTACATAAATTTTATTTATTTATTTACTTATTTATTTATTTATTTATTTTTTTTTTTTTTTAGTGAGTTCTATCCCCATCATAGGGCTCAAACTCATGAGCCTGAAATCACGAGTCGCATTGCTCTATCAACTGAGCCAGCCAGGCACCCCTAAAATTTATTTTTAAATTACCTGGACTATTTCAAACCAATGAGGGCACTCTGTGAATGAATGAGTGTGAATGAGTGTGAATTCTCTCATGTGAATTTTTTCTCAGCTTTAGAATTAACACTGTACATTTTATGCTAATAAGTTTCCAATTTTTTGATTTGGCAGCAGGATGATGCTTACCATCATGGATGAAAAGCACATGAAGAGCACCGTGTAAAAATAAATCATTTCATGGGCAAAATTTTAATTAAATACTACATCTTACAAAAAGACATTCTCAAAAAAAAAAAAAAAAAAAGACATCCTCCAGTGTTCATAAACATAATACTTAATGCCATACTAGTCTCTTAATATCTACTCAGAAATTTACATTATGAAGTATCAACTTAAATATCTGAACTAAATAGACAAAATTACGTATTTAAGGCTCTTACATTTTTATCTATCATTCAAAATCTTTAGCACAACATTTTTCAAAGCTGATTAAAGGAAATCTTGAGAAGAATACATTGCTTAGTATACTGAATCCTTATCAATACTCTACCACTTACCCTCCAACCTTACAAACATTATCCAAGTTCTCCAAATCTTCTATCCATCATTTGTACATTCACCACCATTGAATATGTACTGAACACTTAAAATACAGCTAGTACTGCACCTAACCTAGTACTGGAGATTTATCATCATGTCTGACAATAAACATGTTAATTATATATTATGATAAAGGCTACAAATGAACTATACAGAATAATGCAACACTGACAGAAAACCACTTCATTTAAGGTAATAAGAGAAGGCCTCACTGAGGCTTCAGGTATGAAGAATGAGCCAGACCTGTGAAAATTTGTAAGCAGCCTTTCCAGACTGAGAGGAGAGAAATCAACAGGATCTCATATGAATTGTAGGATTACACTGGCTGCTGGTGTGAAACTAGAAAACCACTGCCTGGTATCTTAGCAAGAGATGATGGCAGCTAGGACTAGAGCAGCAGCAGTGAAGATGAATAGAAGTTAACAGACTAGACTGGATACCAAACTAACAGAAGTAGATGGCCAACGCAAACTGGGGATAAGAAGATAGCCCAGATGGTGAAAGAAAGGAAAACTGCAAGATTCTTCATTTTAGCAACTATCTTGCAATAGCGGTACCATTTATTATCCTGGAAAAAAAAAAAAAACTAGGGGAGGACTACTTTGATAGAAGGGTCCTTTTCATCTAAGTTTTCTCAGTACCATTATCAAACCATCGATCATTTTTTCTAATTGGAGTATAGTTGACATACAACATTATAACAGTTTTAGGAGATTTGGCAATTATATACATTACAAAATACTCACCATGATTAGTGTAGTTAGCATCTGTCACCAAAGTTATTACAATATTATTGACTATATTCTCTATGCCGAACGTTCCATCCCCGAGACTTGATTATTTTATAACTGGAGTTTGTACCTCTTAATCTCCTTCACCTAGTATGCCCATTCTCCTGCCCTCCTCCCCTCTGGCAATCACTAACTCGTTCTCTGTATTTATGAGTCTGTTTCTCTTTATTGCTGTTGGTTTGTTCATGTTATTTTAGGTTCCATATAGAAGTGAAATCATACGGTATTTGTCTTTCTCTGTCTGACTTGTTTCATTTAGCATAATACCCTCTAGGTCTATCCATGTTGTCCAGATTCAGATCATCAACTTTTTTTTTTAAGTTGAATTCACACCCAAGTGGAGCCCAGTGTGGGGCTTGAACTTACAACCCTGAGATTAAGACCCAGCCTGACATCAACAGTCAGATGCTTAACCAGCTGAGCCACCCAGGCGCCCCCAAACTACCAACCTTTTTTACTCATAAATAAAAATACCTCCACCTCTGCAGCTGTTTAACATTAAAGGTTGTAATCCGGCTCTCAGCATTAATCTTTAGTACTCCAAATCCAAACATGGATTTCCTATGGTCAAAGCAAGAATAATCATCATTTCTCTAACTTTTCCCGTGACCTACAATATAATCAAAAATCTTCCTTTTCTCCTGAGAAAACAACTCATGACTGGTTGGTCACCAATCTAGGTTACTTACAAATATTTCTGGAAAGCGACCCTGAATGCTGTCACTGTGAAGTCTCACTAACCAGGCACAAAGACAAACAATTAACAAAAAAAAAAAAAAAAAACAACAGCTGTCCAGTTTGGTAAATGGAAGGCCATTATCCATCAAGTGATGTCACCTCATTCTGTTCATCCTCCCCAAATCCAGGGTTCATTAGTGTATTTATCTCTTCTTTGTCATGGACACTCCATACAGAGTGTCAAACTGGAGATTATGAAGAACAACACCTATGTGATTACCTAGGTGACTACGTATAAAGAGACTAACTTAAGACTGCCCCATTTTTCTCCTTTATATATAATAACAGCTGGCTAAGTATACTTACAAATGGCTTAACCAAAACCTGCAATTCCGCCCTAATGCAAGAGTCCACTGATAGATTTAATAAATTCAGATGAAGGTAAATAAGTGCCTTAATAAGAGAAAACAGAGCATCTAGAAGATACCAACTGTGAAATTAAATTTTCACTTATACAATGATATATTATGTTAAACCAGCTAACATCACATCATAGGCAGTATACTATCAATGAAATTTTAGTATTAACACTATAAAACTTGGTGAATAAAATCTTGGTTGGGGAGTCAATGTTTTAGAGCATATTAGGGCTGGTTGATTATAAGCAAAATGAAAAGTATTGGAATCTTCAACTATTACATGCTTAATTATTCCACTAGCAAAGACAATAACCTTTAAGTGACGAGGAAATGAACTCTTTGATACATAATGATTGAGCACATACAATGAAATGAAAAGTGTTAGGGCACTTTCAGGCCAATACACCAACACACACTCTACATTCCTATAGCACTTCGTTTTATAGCACTGTAGAATTTAACATACTATATGTTAATTATTTATAAATTATATACATATGTACTACTTTTTGAAAATATTGTCCATTATCAAACATACACAAAAAAGGAGCACATGGGTGGCTCAGTTGGTTAAGTGTCCAACTTCAGCTCAGGTCATGATCTCAAGGTTCGTGAGTTCGAGCCCCACGTAGGGCTCTGTGCTGACAGCTCAGAGCCTGCAACCTGCTTTAGATTCTGTGTCTCCGTCTCTCTCTGACCCTCCCTTGCTCATGCTCTGTTTCTCTGTCTCTCTGTCTCTCCCTCTAAAAAATTTTAAAAAATCATACGCAAAATAAACTTTTAAAAAATATTTCAATATTTTATCCTACCTTCCATGGATAGTCCTGCATACACCTGGAGTTTCACACACTTCAGTGGACTGACCAGGCTATATGCTCCTAGAGAGGGTCTTAGTCATCTTTGCTTCTTTGGTGCCTAAGTCATAGGCAGCACTCAGTAAAAATTTACTGAATGAATGAGCCAAGGAACACTAAAAAACATGAAACTACAACATAATTTTTTGACATGCTATATTTCATCACCTATTTATATTTACTCCAATGTAAGTGCCAAAATTATTCTTTCTTAAATTTTTTTTTAATGTTTATTTATTTTTGAGAGAGAGACAGACAGAATGTGAAGTGGGCTCCAGGCTCTGAACTGTCTGCACAGAGCCCGACGCGGGGCTCAAAGTCCCAAACTGTGAGATCATGACCTGAGCCGGAGTCCGACACTCAGCTGACTGAGCCACCCAGGCGCCCCGGTTCTTCTTAAAGAAAGGGATTAGAAGAAATTCACCCACTATATGTTATTAAAATCGTTTAAAAGTTAAGAACAATTTTAATTCACCCAATTCTTGCAACCAAAAAGAAAATAAAAAGCCTTATTATTCTCAGTTTCCAGAATGATGACAAGGAGAGAGGAGCAGGAAGAAAGTGTTAAAGAACTGGAGATTTTTCAGGTTTCATGGAGTTCTGAAATACTCTAAACTGCAACTCATCTTTCATTCAATATCTTTTTAATGCTATGTTCCAAGCATTTAGAATATATTTTTAGGAATACACAAGCCACAAACAGATGCAACAGGAAGTGAAGGGATGAACACAGCTGCTAAAATTCTCAGAACTCATGAAGTACAGTAGATGTACTTCAGAAAATACCTGCAATCTAAACCAGGGTCAAGTTTTCAAGGAGAGCCTATTTGTGTTCTATTCAAGATAGATACCAAAAATAAAAGATACCACTACTCTCCCTTAAAAAATATTTAAAGGTATGCTTTCAGAAAACTAGTAATGTTTATATAACTGGCACACAGTCTAGCTATAATAGCACGCAAAACCAATCTTCCTAATTTCCAGAGCTTCTGAAATGTAAATGAGAAGTCACTAAACTGCCCTTCACTTAGGTCCGGTGTTATCTGTCATTAACATAACACTCCATTTCCAAGGCTCCATTTCACAAGATAAACTGCCTGCAATTCCATGTTTGCTTGCAGCAATATATAGTTGACTACTTTTTTTAATGCTACCTAATTATGGTTAGGCATTATTTACTGGTCACTAATTTTAAGAAAGCCAAGGCGGGGTAGGTATTTCAGTAGTGTACCAACTTGGTTTTTACTTGTACAGTGATTCATATAACCTACACTGTGTTTGCCCAATCCTCTTCCTAACCCCCACCCCCATTCACCCCAAAAAGTAAATAAGACTAACAAATAGAGGTTTTAGTACCTATTTAGGTCCTCACATGCCCCCACAAACGTTCCCAAACCATTCTTTAGCTCTACCAAAAAGCTTTATAAATTCTTTCTATATAACCTCAGTAAAAGAAATTCTATCTTAAAGTCTAACATTTACTACAGTAAATAGTATGTTCAAAAGAACGGCCTGCTTTAAAAAAAAAATAAGCTCCTGGTTTACGTTTAGAAATACTATTTATCAACTTGGTTCTCTCTTTTGCTTTAATTTTCCTCTGGAGCAAAACTGATAAAACATGAATTCATTCAAAGAAGAATTAAAAAAGGTTTTAACAAATATTTCCCTACCTCTTCAAATATACATTCTAAATTCAAAGGCGAACACTTCATAATGAGATGAACAAAGACCTTCGATCAAATCAGTTTAAAATGAACCAACTATTAATTTCATTTATATTTACAGAGGTACTAAAATCTTAGTTTGATATGAGAGTAATTGGGGTACAGTTGAATTAAAGTTAAATTTTAGAATTTCTTTAACGCCAGCTACATCACCTTCAAACTGAAGAAACTAAATACTTCTGAACCATGAAGCTGTAAATCAATTTGACTGATGTCCTCTTTCATGCCATGTAAAGCCATTGCCTAATTGAGGCCAGACCTGTCAAGCTCGACAGCATCCCGGAAATGACCAGCCTACTAGAGCTGGAAACACATCAAGAATTTGGAATATTTCTCACACTGAGAAAAAAGTTCAAGCGAGATTGTCCATAAGAACAATCATTACACTGTTCTGTAGAAAAAAATATATATATTAAAAGCATATTTTTGTTATTCTGGTCAGTCCACAATGAATACACCTAAATTCTTTCTCTATTTTCAGGTGATAACCCACTGAATTTATCTTTGTTTCTTACACACAGACAAGAGTTTACTACTAAATCCTCATTTTCAATGTCTATCTTTTAAGTCAATTTTTATTTTATATTCTTAGCTACTGAAACCATCACCCGGAGCACGGCTGGTTTCTTGACTTAGAAACCTGTTAACAATATATGCCGAGCAACCAACCTGCTTAATGTTTCACTTCTTACCAAGAAAATCCATTAAATGTCGAAAAGAAATACAAGCGTACATACATACACACACATACTCAAATCCCAGTCATGAAAAATTAAGTCACATTCCGGCCATAAACTGCAACAGACACTTCCAGTTAGCGTGTGCTTTAGCGATCACGGACAGCGGTAGCAGAGAAAGTGGCAGGGGGTTGGGGCTATTAACACCACACTGTGCATCAGAGCCAATAAGCAGCAGGCTAGGACTGGCAGCAAGGCCGGTCTCCAAAGGGAGCTATAACACAATATCAGAATGCTGGATTTCCGAATGCCATTTTATGGGTAGGGAGGGGGTGAGAACTGGGGATCAAGTGCAATAAAAGGCTCGGGCCAACGTCTAAGGAGATGAAACCTAAGACAAGGTCTTGTGGCAAAACCAGCTGTCCAGTCTCATCTCACCTCAAATACAACTTAATTTCAGGTCGTTCTTATCAAAGTCAGCCGCTCGAAGGGTGAGGGGGTGGCAGGAGTGGATGACGATAGCCCCCTAGAGACTGGCAAAGGCCCTCGGAAAAGGCGGAGACTCCACAACTGGAAGGGGCTTCCAGCAGCAAAAGAAGAGGGCTTTGCAGACGCCTCCCCTCTCCCTTCCAACCACGGTTGTTGGGTATGAGCTTAGGATGTTGTCGGGTTTTACGAAGGAGTGATATGAGAAAATGGCAGTAAAAGATAAGGGGGGCTGGAATGGCTGATGCCACCCAAGAAAGGAGGGAGAGGAGGACTTCCCTGGGCACATCCAGGATAACAACGCCACCACATAGCACGAGCATTTCCGTGCCAGCGCCAGATACCCCTCTCTCTGGGAAAGCTTCTCCCCCTTCCATACGGTCCCAATTCCCAAACACTGCTCCCACCCGACCCTTCTCCCTCATAATATTCCCCACCGCTCCCCAAAGGAGGGCCTCATTTCCCTTCCTCCTCAGACGCCCCACGCCCTCAACCTCCCCTCCCGTTCCCCGGTCACCCACCCTCGGGGCAGCCTGTCGCCGGCCTCCCCCGCAGCTCGTCCAGACCCCTCCCCCCCTCACCTCTCCTCAGCGCCTCCTCGTAGCTGAGGAATCCGATCCGTGACTCCTTGGCGCCCATGCTCCCCTCATCCCCTCGGCCGGGGGTCGGAGCCTGATTTCGCCCCCCCCCCCCCCTCCCGCCTGCGACTAGGCGTCCCTGGGTGACGGTGTCGGCGTCCCCCAGCCCCCTCTTCTCCCCACACTAACAAGTGCCGCTTCTGCCCCGGCAGCTCCTCCCGGCCGCCGCCGCCGCCTCCATGCCTAATCACGTGACCCGCTCCCACCCCGCCCCCTTCCCCTCCCTCCTACTCCGCCCTTCTCCTCTCTCCTCCCTTCCCTTTCCTCTTCACGCCCTTTTCCCTCCCCCCACCCCCCTCCCGCCGGCCCCGCCGAGGGTCACCTGACCCGAGGCCGGGGATTGTTCCGGGTAATGGCCGCCAGGGGCCACACACTCCGCCCCGCCCCACGCTCTCTGCGCGCAGGAGCGTAGAGGAGGGGCCGGATCCCGCGCGTAACGCATCATCTCCCAGTTTCCCGCCAATCCGAAGCCGCAAGGCCGGGGAGCCTCCGCCCGTCTGCGGGGGTGGAGGGGCGGTGACTTCCGGGGCGCTCGGGGCCGCGTCCCCCGCCCACCCGTTCTGGAGCCTGACGGGCGGGGCCGGAGCAACCGGCGGTTTGTCTGGCCAGGGCCTTCTTGGGTGGAATCTTAGGGACTCGCGGTCTGAGGGGTGCAGTGAGCCAAACGGGCAGGCAGAGGAGAACCTCCTAACGTTATGGAAATTTTTGGCTGGGAGGAAGTTGTGAGAGGAGAAAAGACTCTCAAGGATTTCCTGTGACGAAAGCATCCTTAATCCCGGTAGGGAGATCCCTGAGGAAAATAAACCTTGTGACAAAGTTTAGAATATTTTTCTTTTCACGTTACCCGTTCCTCCCCGCCCCAGTTGACTCTAGATTTTCTTTCACGTCCGCAAGCCCACCTCTGAGCCTGCCTCCAGTACAGAACCGGGAAACTGCTGTGCAAAAGCCTTCGGCTTGCTTCCCCAAGCCTTGCTCCCCCACCCCCGGGAGATGGGAGAGTTACAACGGAGTTGCTTGCTTTTCAACAAAAATTGTAATTGCGGTAAAATACTAACAGAATTAACTATTTTTAAGTACCTCGTGAGTGGAATCCTACGGTATTTCTCCTTTAGTGTCTGGCCTAGTTAACTTAGCATAATTTCCTCCAGGTTTGTCACTGCTGTAACGTGTCAGAATTTCCAAGATTCACAGAATTCTTCGAATCCCACTTTTAAGTATATACCCAAAGAATTGAGCTCAGGGACACATATTTATACACCCATGTTTATAGAACATCATTCACAGTGACCAAAATTTAGAAACGACCCAAGGGTCCATCAATGGATAGGTGAATAGATGTGGTATAGTCGGCCTTTGCCCAACACAGATGTGAACTGCATGGGTCCTCTTGTGTGTAGATACCTTTTTTCTGTAAATACAGGTCAGTACTGTAAATGTATGTTCCTTAGTTCTTAACGTTCTCTTTCCTCTATTTTATTTCTTTTAATTTTTTTTTTAATGTTTATTTATTTTTGAGAGACAGAGCATGAGCAGGGGAAGGGCAGAGAGAGAGGCAGACGCAGAATCCGAAGCAGGCTCCAGGCTCTGAGCCATCAGCACAGAGCCCGATGCGGGGCTCGAACTCACAGACCTTAAGATCATGACCTGAGCTGAAGTCGGCTGCCCAACCGACTGAGCCACCCAGGTGCCCCTCTTTCCTCTATTTTATTGTAAGTGATATATAGTATGCAATATATCTGTTAATCAACTTTTTAGGTTATTGGCAAGTATTGGCAAGGCCTCTGGTTAATCAACAGTAGGCTGTCAGTAACGTTTTGGAGGAGTTATGTAAGAATTTTTGACTGCAGGAGGGTTTGTGCCCCTGACCCTTTGATTGTTCAAGAGTTAGCTGTACAGGGGCGCCTGGGTGGCTAGTCGGTGAAGAGCCCAACTCCAGCTCAGGTCATGATCTTACCCTGTACAGTAGGGTTGGCGGGTGAGAGCCCAGCATCAGGCTCTCTGCTGGCAGCAAGCAGTCTCCCACAGATCTTCTGCCTCCTTCCCTCTCTCCTGCTCCCCAGCTTGCGCTGTCTCTCTCAAAAATAAAGACGTAAGAATTAAAAAAAAAAAAGTTAACTGTATATGTATACAGTGGAATACTATTCCAGTTCCTCACTTTTTTAAGTCTATTCAATTTGTTTTTGTTAGTCTTCCCTCTCAAAGTCACAACATAAAGCTTTTGGATAAGGAAAGAACTTTTAAAAATAACCATTTGGATTAGATTACACAGGAGGTGCCAGTCAGGTAATTCAGACCCTGCAAAAGGATTTTAGTTCCTAAAGCCAACAGATTTTAATATGCTCTGCTAAAGAAAGAACGTAATACCCTTGTTTCTCTACTCACCTTTCCTGGCAGACCAGATGAGCAGCGTGGCATTATTAGTCACCGTGTTGCCCTTTCCAGTTCACTGTGAGGCAGTTAATTTTAAGACCTCGGATTAGTTAAAGGCCATGAATAAAGGGGTTGGGAATGTACTTCACAGCCTTTAATTTCCAGATCGTTAATTTGGTGTAGACAGAAGTCTCCAGACAAAACAACTCTGTCATCTTCAGCCTGTACTTAGATTATCGTAATTAATGGGAAGCGAATCTTGAGGGGAAAGACCCTCAAGAGTTCAACTGCAACATACCTAAGTATTATTACTGTCCCAAATAATCACTACCTAAAGACAACCTTGGGGTACAAAAGACAGACTTGGGTGATTGCCTACCCATTTGATTTACAGTGGAATTGGAAGCAAATTGTTTTAGGTCTTTGCAGTACTTGCCCCTCTTGAAAGGTGAGACTTGAGTTGTACTTAATCTATCACATGAAATAGTAAATTATTATACTCAGCAAAGAATAGAATACAAACTTTATAATGATTTAGAGCAGTCCTACACACAGGAACTTTAAAATTCTACTGCTTGGTTTCAGGCCTGGCTTCCCATAGGGCCATAAAAATTTTCACCGCGTCACAGCATTTACCATGGATTAAAACACTTCTCAAAATTGTGAGTTGAGATAGCAAACTAAGAAATAGTATTTCTCCTTTGTCTGAGTTAAATTAAGCATATTATTGAAGGCAGTGAAGCAGATAGTTATGTTTGATAGGAATTTTAAATGTTAAGCTGGGAATAAAACCAAAAGGTTTGTATTACACAGTATCAGGCAGTCAAATGTTAAACACCCGTCTATAACTTAAAACTGACAGAGTACTTAAGTTTGATTATGTAGAAAATCTAAAGTCTACTTGTCATGCTGAAAGGAATTCTATTAATCGTTTAGTTTCTTCACTTTCATTTTATTTCACTTAATCCACTGAGAGTCGGCCAGCGACCTGACTCTAAGCATTAGGTTGCACTTGGGGAATCATTGTTTTCACTATAATTACATGCCTGTGAAAGAGTTGTCCATATGAAGATTTAAAGCATGAGAGATTGGCATGTCATTTCTACTTCCAGTTGAGCAACCCAAATGACAGTGTTCCTCAGTTTGTACTCCCAGAGAAGTCACATAGGAATAGGACAGAGTCACTTTAGTACTTGCCAAAGAAGCTTAGGTCACAGACAGGGAGGTCACTACAATGAAGAAAGGGTGCAACAGGACCCAATTTGTGTATAACTTTATTTTCACCAAGTGAGGCCAATAATGTATGAAGCATGACTATACAATAAGAGAATTGATTTTTTCCCCCAGTATTATATACTTGTGACCTTATCATGACACAATATAAGGATGTGGCCACTTGTGTTTTTTAAATATTGAATTTTAGAGTAAATAAAAATGTAACTTAAAAAAAATTTTTTTTTAGAGAGACAGAGTACAAGCAAGGAAGTAGCAGAGGGAGAGGGAGACACAGAATCCAAAGCAGGCTCCAGGCTCTGAGCTGTCAGCACAGAGCCCTATATGGGGCTTGAACCCACGAACCGGGAGATCATGACCAGAGCCAAAGTCGGACACTTCACCGACTGAGCCCCCCCGGCGCCCCTGAATCCCTACTTTTCTAAACAGAGATTTTATTTTATTCTAAATATTTCTAAATTCATTTTCATTTTAAACCTGAACAGAATATTTTAGGAATGACTAAAGAAATGTCATTCTCCAGTCTGCATTTAAAGATGTTTCTCCTTTCTGTTTATCATTCTTTAAAAGACATGTAAAATTGGCAAAATTTCAACAGGGCCCATTCCCTACGAGCTTCTGACTCACAGGACACATAAGCTAAAACTAAGAATGGGAAAGAAGTAAAACATTCAAAGCGAGGGCCTTTAATTTAGAACTAATTTAGAAGGTCTCTTTTTCTGTCTTATCCCAATCCATGCTTGGCAAACAATTTACACTACCCACTGAACCTGTGAGCAAATGTTTACTCTTTATAATATTGCAAATTGCCCTCCTCCACCCCAGTCGCAGCGAAGGTGTATTTATGTGTCTTTCAACCTAACAGTTTATAAAGGTTGGAGAATGGGTATTCTGAAGAGTTCCTGAAAAATCAAGCAGCTTGTTTTTAGTCTTCCTCTGCTCTCATTCCTTCTAATGTGGCAACTGCATTTTACTCTTAGGCCAGTTTTTTCCAGCAAAATAGAAACTACAAGTTTAAGAATAAGTACGCTCATTGAATTCTAAATCAGCGGTTAAAACATAGAATAATACAGAATCCAGCTCCGAACAGATAAGATATAACTTACTTCACTTTCTAGGTTCTAAATAGACTTTGTCAAGTCATCTAAAGTCCAGCTTATCAGATTATTGTTAGATATTTGAGAAATGCCAACTCTGGCCATATACCTTAGACTTTGATTTCTTTGCTTAGTAGATGAAAGATTTAAACTCAGTCAGGCTTTTTCCACTTCTTAAATTCTATTATCTTATTATCTCTTGAAATGTACGTTCTCTTGCCAGCTCAAATCTTTTTATTTTTAGTTCAGCCTGAGTTTTCTTCTTACGTAGTTATTAGTACAATGCTTCTATTCTCTTTTCCACCTTTTGCTGAACTACCAATTTGCTATTTATCTGATTGTCCTCCCTTTCTTGACTCCAGGCTTCCTTTTGATCAATAACTCTTAATTTGATGGGGGAGGCTCTGCATGTGTGGGGACAGAGGTTATGTGGAAAATTCTGTATTTTCTGCTCAATTTTGCCTCGAACCTAAAACTTCTCTAAAAAAATATAATCTGATAATCAAAAATTCTGCTACAGAGATGTGCCTGCCTACATGTAAGTATTTAATAGCTAGTAACTGTGGTATAATTCAAAAACCCTTCAGAGAGATTCACCATAGTAACAAGGGTGGGGTAAATCATTATTAGTCTTCAAAGGATTTCATTAATGAAGCTAGATATGCAGTATATGAGTTGTGATAAAATTCTTTGCTTGGTGGTTCTGATCCAACAATTAACATCTTTAAAAATCCCAATATTTTCTTCCAAAAAGATCTGAAAGCTATAAAATAGCATTTGACTGAAGGTTTTTTGGCAATTTTATTCACTTACTAACACTCTGGGGGTAAGGCTGGAATCAAATCTGGGTTTCTTTGAAAAAGGAAGGAAATTCATATAAAAACAGAGGAAGTTGAGTTTCCCACTCATGCCTGTCTAATATCTTCTCACTCTCCCAACATTGAGTATGAATGTTGCAAATAGTTGATTTGCATTTATTAAGGATTTTCTGTGTGCAAGGGACTGTGCTAAACCTTAGGGAGTACAAAGATGAATTTTTTTAAAAAGAACCTCCAGGAAGGTTCTTGATCTAGGTAAATATAGTGTGTTATGGCAACTGAGAATAGCAAGAGTCCAAAATAAAGGAGTGGCAGAGGAAGGGAAGCCTTGGGGGATGGGAGTCTTGAAAAACCAAGGAAGAAATCGGCCATTCATTTACTCCTTTAACAAGCTCAAAGTGCCTAGTACATGACAAGCATTGTCCTAGGTACTGAACATACAGAATTGAACAAGGAAAAATTCCTGGTCTCATGAAGTGTACATTATCGTGGAAAAGAATAGATAATAAAATAAGTAAAACAATGGTAAGTCAGTTGGTAACAAGTTCTGTGGAGAAAAATTGCAGAGAAAGAAGACAGGAAGTGCTGAGGCGAAGATTGCAATTTAAAATAGAATGGTCCGGGGACCATTCTGTTGGTCCACCTGGGTGGCTCAGTGGGTTTTCAGCTCAAGTCACGATCTCACCATTAGTGAGACCATCATCAAGCCCCGCATGGAGCCCCACATTGAGCCCTGCGTCCAGTTCTGTCAGGCTCCTTGCTGAGTGTGAAGCCTGCTTAAGAATCTCTTTCTTCCTCTGCCCCTCTTCCCTGCTTGCGCGCTCTCTCTCTCTCTCTACAATGAAAATAAATAAAATAGAATGGTCAGGGATGCTTGGGCAGCTCAGTCGGTTGAGCCTTTTGGCTCAGGTCATGATCCTGGGGTCATGGGATCAAGCCCCTTGTAGGCTCCACAGTGAGGGTGGAACCTGCTTAAGATTCTCTCTCCCTCTCTCTCTCTCTGTCTCTTTCTCTCCCTCTCTCTCTCTCTCTGTCTCTTTCTCTCCCTCTCTCTCTCTCCCTCTGCCCCTCTCTCTCGTAACAGTGAGGGAAGTAGATGGAGGCGCATCCTCCCTGAAGACTTTGGTTCTCACTATTTAGAAAAGAGGATGCCGTTGCAGAATTTTGCATAGAATAGAGATCTGTCGAACACTTTAAATTGATCTCTTTGATGTGTTGAAAATGAACCAGAGTGAGAGAAGCAATGAAAGGGTAAAGAGAGGGCTCCTGGCTGGCTCAGTTGATAGAGCATGTGCCTCTTGATCTCCAGGTTGTGAGTTTGAGCCCCATGTTTGGCGTTGGGTGCACAGTTTACTAAAGAAGGAAGGCAGGAGGAGAGAGAGAGAGGGAGAGAGAGAAAGGAAGGAAGGAAGGGTAAAGACAGGGAGAACAGTTAGAAGGCTAATGCGGATATCCAAGCAGGGAGGGTTAAGGGAGTGAGAGGTTGGGTCCAATTTAATATTTGAAGGAAGAGCCAACAGGATTTATTAGTAGACTGAATTGGGATATGTCAGAGAATAACTACTTTGAAGTTGGTGGCCTAAGTAACTAGGAGGCTAGATTTGCTATGCACTGAGATATGAAAGACAATATGAGGAGCAGGTTTGTGGGGCAAGTTCAGGAGCTCAGCTTTAGATCTGTTACATTTGAAATGCCCGTTAGACATCCAAGCAAAATGTTGAATCCAGAGTTAAATATTTGTCTGAAGCGAGAAGAAGTTCAGGCTGGAGATACAAATTGAGGGGTCAATAGAGATTCATGGTACTAAAGTCATGAGACTGGATGAGATCGCCGAGGACACGATCCACTCCCAAGGTAACTGAGGCTTCCAGCATTGCAAGTTCAGAGATGGGGAACTAGCGAGAAGACTGAGACGGTAACACCAATGAGGTAGGAAAGCAAAGAAGGGGAGAGAGCATGCTGGGAAAGAAGAAAAGTGTGAATAAAAGTCATAAAGGCATAGAGGTATAAAGTGGCACTCAAAAGATAAGAAGCTCTGCCTCGTCTGAAATGCCCTTTATATGAACAAAAAGCTAGCTATTAACACAAATGAAAATTCAAAATCCATTAACTAGCACGGTAATAATTCTCACTTCTAATACTTGGTAAGAATTATAAGCATTTGAGGAATGCTTTCAGGTAGATTTTAAGAACTTAGTTGTGTTTTTTGTTTGTTCTTATGTTTTAATGTTTATTTATTTTTAAGAAAGAGAAAGAATGTGAGTGGGGGAGGGGCAGAGAAACACAGAATCTGAAACAGGCTTCAGGCTGTCAGCGGAGAGCCCAACGCAGAACTTGAACTCATGAACAGCAAGATAATGGCCTGAGTCAAAGTCAGACGCTTAACCGACTGAGCCATCCAGGCGCCCCCGGAGCTTAGTTGTTCTTTGTCAGATTTCTGTTTTGCTGTGATCTCCTTGACCTATGAATGGGCAATACTTAACAGGAGGTTCTGGAGACAATAGGCACCCTTAAAATTTGTTCTCAAAGAATGAATGGGGGCACCTGGGTGGCAGTCGGTTAAGCGGCCGACTTCAGCTCAGGTCATGATCTCACAGTCTGTGAGTTCGAGCCCCGCGTCGGGCTCTGTGCTGACAGCTTGGAGCCTGGAGCCTGCTTCAGATTCTGTGTTTCCCTCTCTCTCTGACCCTCCCCCACTCATGCTTTGTCTCTCCTGCTCTCAAAAATAAATACAAACATTAAAAAAAAAAATTAAAAGAATGAATGGAATTAGGCTAAAGTATGATCGTTAATGGTTGAAGGTCAATTTCTACCTATGCATGAACTTCAGCCTGGATATCACTTAAGAGAGTTCTTTAGACCCATATATTTTTGCGTACATTAGTAAATAAAACTGACATCCTAATTAACTCATGCAAAAATCTGAGGGAGTAGCCAATAGAAACCAATATCGTCCCCAGAAAATTCATAGCTAAAGGGTTCAAATTTCCCCCACTGAGACAAACTCTATTCATAGGTAGCTCAGATCATATACTAGATTCATGGACAACCTTTCCAAAAAATGGTGCTAATTTAACACAAATCGTCTAGTTTCTGCGGAATTGGAACAAAAACAAAAGACTTAAATTCTAGTTAACAGGTCACTTCATGCATTTATTAACTGCACCCAATCTTGCATTATGCAAGCATTAACATAAGGATTTTCTCCATTCTCAATATTTCATCCCTCATGGATCTCAAACTTTTTTCATTCTTCTGAAGTACTAGAGCACTAAGTGGAATTACACTGCAGTACATGGTAATTCGTACATGTCAATATACCTGTGCCATTGCATGTGATTCTGATTATTACTGCTGCGCAACAAATTGCCCCCGAAACTTAGTGGCATAGAACAATGACAAAATTTTTTTTTTTTGCTTATGAATCTGCGAATTGGGCAAGGTTCAGCAGAGGTAGCTAACCTCTGCTCCATTTAGCCAGCTGCAACAGCTTGAAAGCTAAGGAGTGGAATCCTCCAAAGGCTCGCTCGCTCACATGCCTGACAGTTGATGCCTGTTGTTGGCCAAGACCTTAGCTGGACCTGTGGGCTGGAACAACTATACATGTAATATGCTTCCTCTTTCTCGCAACGCCGTGGCTAGCTTCCAAAGGTGAGCAATGTGTGTGTGTGTGTGTGTGGAGTCGGGGGAGAGAGTAGTCAGCTTACTTTTATGACCTAGCCTCAGAAGTAGCACGGCGTCATTTCTGCTGCACTCTAGTCATCAAAGTGGTCACAAAGTTCTGCCAGAGTTCAAGGGGGATAGGAAATAGTCTCCAGCAATATTGCTGCATCACAGCCCGCCATCGGGTACAACCACTTACATTTCTCCTGTATGTAATATACATTCACCCCTTTTTCCAAAATCTCCATTATGATATCAGGTTCAAGCCTGGAGTGTAGGACTTCGCCTGATCTAGATCAGGTACAGGTGTGAATGAGGCTCCTCAGGTGTGTTTCCTCAATTACAGCCTCCGTCTCTGTCTTTTCTTTTTTTTTAAGCTTTTATTTTTAAGTAATCTCTCCACCCAATATAGGGCTCAAACACAACCCTGAGATCAGGAGTCGCATGATCTGCAGACTGAGCCAGCCAGGCACCCTCAAATATAGTATCTCTTGACCTGAATATCTGTTCTTAGTAAATGTCCACTGGGGTTATTTAGGGGAAAGGGACCATGATGTGTGAAACTTACTTTTAAGGAAAAAACACAATTTTTTATGCACACGACACAAGCATTTCTGGATATATATATAGTACGTACATATATGTGTAGTGTGTGTATATATACATAGAGACAGAAACAGAATGGAAAAGAAGGAGAGTGCTAATAATAAAGCAAATTGATTAAAACGTTAACAAATGAATCTGACTGAAGGGTATATGAGTATTCTTTGGTATTCTTTTTTTTTTTTTTACAACTTTTCTGTAGCTTGAAATTATTTCCAAATAGAAAAAAATTGTTCTGAGTTTACTTATTATAAATTTTGAGAGAGACAGACACAGCATGAGTGGAGGAGGGACAAGAGTGAGGGAGAGAGAGAATCCCAAGCAGGCTCCATGCTGCCAGCATAGAGCCTGACATGGGGCTCGAACTCCTAATATAACTGTAAGATCATGACCTGAGCTGAAACTAAGAGTGGGACGCTTAACCGACTCAGCCACCCAGGTGCTACTCCCTAAAATTTTTTTAATGGGATACACCTGGCATAGGTCCCGAGCATTAATCTTTTGATATTTTTAATTCCAGGGGCAAGTCCTAACTTGATCTTGGTATTAACTTTTGGGGATTGAGAGAAGACCCTTTAGTTCTCCCTTTGCCCAGATGTCTGTGAGAAGGCACTATCACTTCCCGCTTTAGCCTATGTTTCTCTACCTCTCATTTCTTTAAGCAGCCAGTCTGGGAAAGATCCCTTTGTGAGAGGGTTTTTGACCATGCAGAAACACAGCTTTTCAATGGTCTTTGTGTTACCTACTGTAGCAGGATTCTCACACAGAGAGTTGTGACACTGAGGCTTTTCTTTCCAGGAAGCAACCTTATTCCTGCAGGCACTGTTCAGTTGGATTCATACCCAAAGAACTGAGCCCCAAATGCCACGTAGCGTAGTTTTTTTTATATATTTTTTTTACTTCTTTGTCTCCCATGTATGGTAACACACAAACATGCAGTCCGATTAAGTGGTCTCATGTTACATGGTCGTGAGGGATGTTGTCACATGTGCGTATAGCCAGGTTGCCTTGAGTTTTATTTTTCTTTCCTTAGGGAGGGGTTCCTACCCCACTAGCACACCAAAGGCATCTGTAAGTGTGGCTTGGCTTATTGGGAGAAATTGTAGAAGGATGCACACCGGCTTCCTTGTAACAAAAGAGACTGGGAGGGGTGCCCGGTGGCTCAGTTGGTTGAGTGTCTGACGTCAGGTCATGATCTCACAGCTCATGAGTTCGAGTCCCGTGTTGGGCTCTGTGCTGACAGCTCAGAGCCTGGAGCCTGCTTCGGATTCTGTGTCTCCCTCTCTCTCTGTCCCTCTCTGCTCATACTCTGTCTCTTTCTCAAAAATAAAGAAACATTAAAAAAATTTTAAAAAAAGAGAGAGAGAGAGAGACTGGGATTAGGTCCCCTGAAGCACCATCACTGTGCTCCCAAAGCACATACTCTAAAAATAGTGGCTGCGAGAAACAATCTTCTCATGTTTCCAGTTTGAAAAGGACACTTAAATAGAAAGCTGGTCTTTCTAGCCAGTGTAACTATCCCCAAACAAACAAAGAATAATCACTAGTAGAAGTCCCAGTTTAGAAGGCACAAGCTGGTCATTGAACAGATTTATTCATGGGCATCATAGGCTTGTTGGCTGCCCAGAAAAAGGTTCCCAGGTTGACAATAATCTTAGTGAAGTCGCTGCTGTTCTGTTTTCCTTTCTTATGCAAGTACTCAAGACAGAGTTTTGCACAGAGTTGCACTCCATCTCAATATATTAATTACTGTTGCAGAAATGAAGCATCCATAGGTAATGATTCCAGAGTGCAGGCCTGGAAAGGAAGCCAGGTTTGATCCTACCAAAACAGCTTAAAGGAGAATGTCTTTCCTGGGACCAGGTTCCCGGAATGTAAATGTATCTCTTTTTTGTGGGCTGGCAGAAACCTAGAAAAAAGGTGTTATTGTTTCTCTGCCAATGGGAATAAATGAAGGTTCCTTGAAATGTACTCTGTCAAGTGGTACAAATAAACCATATAATTATATTCCCTTAAACAGAAAACCTCAAAATGTAAGGATACATGAGTTCCCTGGGTCAGACCAAAGGCCGTGTATTTGAGATTTTTTTAAATAAGTTTTTTATTTGGAAACACTTACAGATTTACAGAAAAGTTGCCAAGACTGTATCAAGAATTCCTGTATACCCCTCAATCAACTTCCACCATTGTTAACATATTACCATGCTACCTTTGTGAAAGGTAAGAAATTGACATGGGGGGGGCGACTCAGTGACTCAGTTAAGCATCTGACTTCGGGTGAGGTCATGATCTCACAGTTTGTGGGTTTGAGCCCCGCATGGGGCTCTCTACTGTCCGATAGAGCTCGCTTCAGATCCTCTATTTCTCTGTGTCTCTCAAAAATAAATAAACATTAAAAAAATCGACATTGGTATGTTATTATCCAAATTCCGGGCTTGCTTTGGATTTCACATATTTCAATTTAAGTTTGTTTTTTGTTCCAGGATCCAACTCAGAGTACCACATTACATTTTGTTGTCATGTCTCCCCAGTCTTCTCTAGTCTGTGACAGTTTCTCAGTTTCTCATTTTTCACGATCTTGTCAATCTTGAGGAGTTCTGGTCAGCTATCCTGTATAATGTCTCCCAATCTGGGTTTGTCTGATTTTTTTCTCATGATTAGATTGGGGTTATGTGTGTGTGTGTGTTTAAACAATACTGCAGAGATAAAGTCTTCTTCTCATCACACATCATGGCTGGTAGTACATGAAACCTACGTGACACCACTGGCAATATTAACCTTCATCACAAGGTTAATTCAGTGTCTACCAGACTTCTCCACTGTAAAGCTACTACCATTTTATTTTCCTACTCTATGCTTCAGATAGCTCAGATTTTGCTAGACATCAAAAGATATTTTGTAAGGGAATAGGGTAATTTGACATTATAATGGCCTTAGGTTTAAAGGATTTACCCAGAACATTCCTAATTCCAACGCGAGTCCAGAAAGACAAATAATCCTCTCAAAGTCTATAGGAATTATAGGACTATAGTCTCTGAGCTATAGGATATAAGCCAAAGTGTATTAATGCCCATTGGTCAAGCACTGGAACATTACATAGTTATAAAAATGTCAACAGTAATTGAAGGTAATCCATTGGTAACTAAGATCTCCCAGCTCTTTAAATCTAGAGAAAGTTGACTCAGCTCTCCAATCTGTAACCATGGAAGAGTGCTTCTCAAGTTTTCTCCAAACTCCCAGGAATTTATGTCATCATGGTGGTCCCTTCTGATCACATTTCTTGCCTCTGCCACACTTTTTCCTCTGTACCATATCTTGTTGCTGCCCCTTATCTTTCATTGACAGCGTGGGCCTAAAATAGGATCACCCAGCTTCTTTTTGTTTCATCTCATTCTAAAACAAACACAATCTAGAGGCAGATACTGTCCAGCCAGCGACCTACCCTATACTTTGCAGTTGCTCTTCTCCGTGTCTTTCCTACTACAAGCGTTCAGATGTTACTACCTGATTTTCCCCAAGTTCTGCACCTGTCCCTACAAACAGAAGATGCCACATGTGGGCTTCAGGCCAAAGGAAACCAGTCACTTTTGGGGCAAGGGCTCCTCCCTTTTTTCCTCCCTATCCATGGCACTGGACCACTCCCCTGCTGCCTCTGCGGAAGAGATCCCTATTACTGTAGCACTTGTGTCTGCCAGGGGTAACTTGGCCACTGTCCCTGTCCTACAGAACCTGAGGGAGACGGTGGTGGCTGGGTCTCCCGAAGTAAAGTCACTGTTTCTATTCTCTCCAAGAGCTGACCTAACCACTCTTGAGTCACAAGTGGGAGGTGGGGGGTGGGGAGAGGCACTCAAGCTGTAACCCCAAGAAGGAAATAACTAAGAGATTCTTCTAGGGGTGGCTGGTGGCCGTGCCTTTTGTAGGCTGTTCCCTTTGCCTTAAACCCGAAGATATCTCCTCAAGCTTGTGGGCAGCATGCCCAGATTCCCAGACCTTAAGACACTGTGAGAGTTGTCTCTGTTGGTCCACTGTGTGCCATTGCAAGAATTTCTCCATGTGTGTTGTTGTTGTTGTTTGTTACTATTTTAAAGGGTGCACATTTGTGATCAGCATTGTGACTTGGAGATTATAAAATTTAGACTGTAAAATAAATAAATAAATAAAAATAAAACAAACACAACTTTGAAGCTGCCAAGTAGAGTAGACACGGAAGGTTCTAATGAAATGTTGCATCTCATGCCTTATGGCAAATGAATACAACCCATATTCATCCTTTGGGTCACCCTTCCCCAGGCATGCCTTACTGGAAGTGTAGCGCCCATTACCCAGCCTCCACCTCATCCCATGGTGACCCAGCCTCTCATCATCTGTTTTGCTGGTTTCTATCTCTTTAGTGTCCCTTCTCTCCTCCTCTGCCTTCTGACACCCTTTTCTAGATCAAAAACAAAACCAAAGGCCAAATACTTCTCATTGTCTCTTTCAAAGCAGCTTGGCTATCTCTTTTTGCCTTGCCCTCAGATCTCACCTTCTGCCCCCTGCTAGTGAAGTTATTTCCTCTCCTAAAAGTAATTCTGGGGCTTGCTGATAAGATAATAACATTTTCTCTGTTTGTAATGGAACGGCCATCCATTCATTCATTTATTCAACTCAACAAACACTTATTGAGTTCCTGTAATAGCGATCTGGAGGACAGAAAGCTACTTTGAGCAGAATTCTGCCCTCGAGGCGCTCATAGTCTCCAGTGGAAGGGAATGCTAACCAAACACTTCCTATGTGGCCGTCACATCGATGGGCCCTTTCACCTGAAAAATCTTTCAAACAATTTTTAATTCTTTCTTTTTTAAATGTTCATTTAATTTTTGAGAGACAGAGCATGAGCGGGGGAGGAGCAGAGAGAGAGAGAGACAGAATCTGAAGTAGGCCCCAGGCTCTGAGCTGTCAGCACAGAGCCCGACGCGGGGCTCGAACCCACGAACTGTGAGATCATGACCTGAGCCGAAGTTGGACGCCCAACCGACTGAGCCACCCAGGCGCCCCAATTTTTAATTCTTAATTGACATATAACATTGTATTAATTTAAGGTGTACAACATAATGATTTGATATTTGTATATGTTGTGAAATGATCCTCGCGAAAAGTTTAGTTAACCCCCATCAATTCACACTCAAAGTATCTTCAATCCTCAGAGAAACTCTATGTGATAGGTTTTGTTATTTCCTCTTTGCCATTGAAGAAGTTATGGTTTGGAAAGAGCAGTGTGCGGGCAAATGCTTAACAGTTTGGTGGGGAGGAGAGGACCCTGACTTGCAGTGGTTTTAATTTCTCTTGTGTAAATATTCTACTTGACCAATGTAATATGATCAATGGATGGGCAGTTGGAAAGAAATATTCATCAGCATATGATTATAAAGTAGTTCTACTACACAGATACAACAGACACAAATTAAGCTCAAGGGCAAAGATAACTGTTAAATATTGAAAAATAATTGGGAAGGGTGTTAAGTATTATTTTGTTTTCGATATTTCTTTAATTTTCAGTTGATTTATTTTATTTTTATAGAATTAGCTTTTTTATTCTTATACATAAAATTTGCCATTTTTAACCTTCGTTAAGTGAACACGTTAGTGGCATTAAGTGTACTCACAATGTTGTATAACTACCACTACTATCTTATTTCCAGAACTTTTTTATCATCCCAAACAGAAACTCTAATTATTCTTCCTTCCTCCCAGATGCGGGTAACTTCTGTTCTACTTCTGTCTCTATGAATTTTCCTGTGCTAGATATTTAATACAAGTGGAATCGTACAATCTTTGTTCTTTTGTATCTGGCTGATTTTATTTAGCATAATGTTTGCAAGAGCCATCCATACTGCAGCACAGATAAAAATCTCATTCCTTTTTATGGATGAAAAAAATTCTCTTGCATGTATATACCACAGTTTGTTTATCCATTCGTGTGTTGATGAATATTTGGGTTGTATCCACCTTTTGGCTATTGTGAATAATGGTGCTATGGACACTAGTGTACAAGTGTGTATTTGAGTCCCTGCTTTCAGTTTTACTTAATAATGTCTGTGTTTAACAAACAGCTGGCAAAATTCCTGAAAATTTAATAGTCTGCTCTCATGAGCCTGTTTGAGCCAGCTTTAGCACAACATTGAAAAATCCGTAATTTGCCCAATTGGATCTAAACAAGGGCCAATTTGGGATTCACCTCACCACACAGCCTCTTCCAAATTTGCCTGCTGATAAGAATTCTCTGGGACCAATTAAAATATCGGTTCCTAGGTCTTCCTGGGAGATTCTGAAAGTTCAAGGTGAGATGACTTTTCTCAGTAGGGAAAGGTAAGGAATTTTTCTCAGTAGGGAAAACCTGATATTAGCCCCCAGTACCACCAGATCTAGGCCAAGGGAAGGGGGTATGACTGCGGTGCCCAGAAGGAGAGGAGGTGAGAGTTAAGTCCTTCGGGGAGAACTTGCATGACTTGTAGCAAATTTGGGGGTGGCATTTTTTTCTCTCCAAAATCCTTCCCAACTCCAAAATTTGTTGTCTATCCAATTCTCGCCTGCCTGTCTGCCTGCTTCCCATCTTAGGAAAGAACACCTTCCAGAGAGAGGCAAGTGGAAATCGTTAGGCCCAGCAATTTAACACCATCTCGGAAGGCTTGCATAGCATTAAATTGTTTAGAAACATGCTCTGGAGTTATGAGTTTGCCATTCCGTGGTGTTATTTTGATATCCTGACAAGATATTTTTAGAGTACACAAAGCCCGAATTAAAACATTGGTACAAAAAAAAATAAATAAGCAAAATTAAACCAGGGCTCCAGAAATGGAAAACTACAGTAAACATCAGATAGGAGTGAAGAAAAAAGTACCAAATATTTTTGAGAACTATTTTGAGCAGAGAGGAGACGAAAAGGTGCTTCTGGCCAGTGAGCAGAGGGAAAGGTGTCATGCCCATAGGCCTTGACAGACTCTCACCTTGGAATTAGTGCAGGAGGAGCCGCATTCCCACTGATGAGGGATGGGCATAGGCTGTTGACAGGGGCTGCAGTACTTTAGCTTTACTGGATCAAGGATCTTAGTGGCCTTCTCCTTTGTCACTGGTTTCTTGGCTTAGGTCTGGAATATGGTCATACGTAGGCCTATAACCCCCTTGCCTTCTTTCTTTATCCTGTTTCTCTCCAGGTTAGCTGTGTTTCTGGCATTTCTCACTTTTGAGGGCTTCCAAGAAGCCCTCAAAAGACCCATCTGAAAAACCCACTGCTGAGAAGGTCTACACCCTTAGGTTAGACGTCTTAGATCATTGGTTCTTAACTTTTTTAGGGCTGCAGACCTCTCTGATTACCCTGATGAAGGCTATAGGTTCTCAAGTAAAACTTGCTAATAGAATTTCAAAGGGTTTGTTGACTCCCTCAAGTCCATCAGTGGACCCCATGTTAAGAGACTCTGCCTCAGGTAGTGAAAGAGTCCCTTATGGCCTTGGATTAGGGATGCCTTGGCTGGGAACTGTCACATTTCCTCCAGACCCAGCAGTTCAGTTATGAACTGAGGGGTCTTCCTATTTTTGGAGACTTGATACAGTTCTAATTGGATAATTGGACAATTCAGAACAAGATCAAGAAGCTTCTTTTGAAGAAAGATATTCAAGTCTACGAGAGGAAGCATAGGCAGTGGATGCCAAGAGTCGTTTTCCCTGTCCACTGAATTCAGGGTATATAACAAGAATTTCATGAGCTCTATCTTGTGCTGGAGGGTAGGAGTGAGATGTGATGTTTATGAAACTGCCCCATACCATCAAGAAACATGCCAGCCTGCATGGAGTAGAGGGTGAACAAGTTGACATCCTTCCCCCCACCTTCTCCATCCCATCCCCACCTGCCTGAAGTATATAGCACATAGAGTTTTAAAAATTAACTACTGGAGGAATAACTCAGTTCAATAAGTTGATTTGCCCTGTAGTCTTTTCAGCTAACTGGTTGGATTTTGAAGACTGTCTCCCAAAGGCAATGGACTTTTATTTTGTTTCAGTTAATGTTGAGTGTTGAGCCATTATTCCTGGCTACTGTCAGGTTCAATGGTCTCTTCAGGCTACTCCCTAAGGTTGATAATAAAACCATTATGGGAGTAGGGCAGGCATCCAGAGTCTAGGACTTGTTGGAGGCTCTGGGAGGGAAGAGGAGAAGTGGAGTGGGATGAGGGAACAGGCAGGACAGATAAGTTTTGAAGTTCTGACTTACTTCCCCTTTCTGGGTTGTAAATACTGTTTGAGGTGGGGGAAAAAGAGATATATAATATCTATCTATCTATCTATATATATAATATCTATATCTATATTCAATTCCTTGTTTCTTTTCTTTTCTTTTTTTTTTACTATTTTCTTCCAGTCTTGGTCCATATTCATGTCAACTTATCTGAGTAGGGGTTATACCGTATGCTCTTTTGTGTTCTGTGTTTAAACTTAGCATTATATCACATTTTTAATGATTTTATTTATTCCTTTTAAAAACAGACTCAGCTCTCCTTTTTTTTTTACTGTAAATGTAAAGCATATTATTATTTTTAAAATGAAGACAATATGCCAAAAAAAAGAAAAATCACCCTTTATATTTTGAAGTATATCCCTCAAGACTTTTTTCTATGCATATATAATTACATATTTTCAAAAATGGAATCAGGGTGCCTGGGTGGCTCAGTTGGTTAGGCGGCCGACTTCGGCTCAGGTCATGATCTTGCGGTCTGTGAGTTCGAGGCCCGTGTGGGGCTCTGTGCTGCTGGCTCGGAGCCTGGAGCCTGCTTTGGATTCTGTGTCTCCCTCTCTCTCTGCCCTTCCCCTGCTCATGCTCTGTCTCTATGTCTCTCAAAAATAAATAAACATTTAAAAAAATTAAAAAAAAAATGGAATCATACCAGACATGCTGTTTTAGGTCTTGTTTCCCACCCATTAAATATAGATGTAAAGTTGAAATTATAAAGTTTTAATTTTAATTATTAGTATATATAGAATAATATTTTAATAATTCATAGTATTTTGGTGGTAAGGCATTTTTAAAATAAATTTCATTTACTATTTAATACAGTAGTATTTGTTAAAAATATACTTAGTAGTAGTTACAAAACTACTCTATTAAATCCAGTAGTATTTTTAACAAATACTACTCTATAAATAAATACTACTAGTATTTATTTATTATTTATTTTATTAATATATAATATAGTATATATAAATACTACTCTTTTAATAAATACTACTACTATTTTAAGTACTGGTGTTCCATAATTTATCCTTTCCTACCTATGGCACTTCAGTTGTTTCCATATTGTCACCCCTGTAACCGTCCTCATACAAACATCTTCTCTCAGGACCAACTCCTAGAAGTAGAATTTGTGGGCCGAAGGGAATGTACATTTAACATTTTGCATTATTCCCAGAAGTGAATAAGAAAGCCCCTTTCCCCTTAATCTTGCAAATATAATTGTCTTTCTTTTTTTTAAAGGACATTTTAAATGTCTTTAAATGTTTTTTAAAACATTTTCATGTTTTATTTTATATGAGAGAGAGAGAGAGAGAGAGAGAGCACGAGCGCAGGGGAGGGGCAGAGAGAGAGGAAACCATTGAATCCAAAGCAGGCTCCACACTCCGAGCTGTCAGCACAGAGCCCACAGCTGTCAGGAGCTGTGAGATCATGACCGGAGCCGAAGTCCGCCGCTTAACCTGAGCCACCCAGGCGCCCCTCATTTTCCTTAATAGCCGCAAAATAGTCCTGGATTGACGTTCGGAGAACACACCTTCCACTTTGGAGGAGAGCCACATTCCCCAGGAAATGTCAGGAGCCACACCGTCCCTGTCATGTGCGGGTACCGCCGCCAGATGGCGAGAGGGAGGCCTGGGAGGACCCCGCGGCGTTTGGAGGGTGGAGATTACCGGCCCCGCTCGTTGGCCTCGGCGATCAGACCCCGCGACGGCGAAGGCAGGGGAGGAAGTGGAAAGTATGGACTCGCTGGGGGAGACGCGGCCCGGGCCCGGAGGACATGAGGGCCAGGGCCCGAACACGGACTTCAGCGCAGGGAAGAAGATGCGGGTTGTGTAAACGGAGGCTGCAACGGTCCCATCAGCGCCGGACCCCGCGGTGCGCGCTGCTGGAGGTCGCGAGGGGCCGCTGGGGCCGAGTGAGCAGAGAGGTCGCGGCCCGGACTTGGCGCCGCTGAGAACTCCCGGGCTGAACCGGCGGGGGAGACGCAGGGACCCCACCGGCAGCACTTACTCTCCTGGCTCGGATCCCTGGAGGGCGGCGTCGGCGGGAAAGGCTACAGCGGTCGGAATCCGACAGGAAGCCCCTCGCCCCACTGAGTGGCCGGTGACCTGTGCAAGTCACGGGACCTCTGTGTGTCTGGGCTCCTCTTCCATGAAGTGGGATCACTGATGGTACCGCTTCAGAGAAGACAGTTGTGAGGATCAGTTGGGAGGATTAGTCGAGATAATTCGTGGTGGCTTGTAAGTTTTTGTACACTCCCTAGAAACATCACCACTCTTCAACCAACACCCAACACAATTGCCTTATTAACTTCCTGGAGGCTACAGAGGACTCGAAGAGAAGATGGATCTCAGTAGAGATTTACTGTATTCCATTCTCTTGGTGCACCGGCTAGTCCTTTGTCCCAAATCCAGAAAGAAATGTTATACACCATGGTCGTCCTCTCAGGGAGCCCACGGTGTAACTGAGGAATCATGAATGGTACACAAGCAGGAAAATTACTTCAAAAGTCTTACCACCGTTCACAAACACCAGCTCCTGACAGTTCTGGGAGAAGGGGTGCCAGCCCCTTCCGGCCAACTGTGAGCTTTTACAAAGTCCTGGGTCTACCCGGCACATTCTCGTTAATTCCTTGTTCCAGTTCCCAGCTGAAGGAGATGGATGGGTCGCCCCTAAGAATGAGGGCATGGCAGGGGGAGGGGAGCTAGGCTCTGTGTTGGCAGTTGCCATGGTTTTGCTCCGAGTTCTGGAGCCAACCTGCCCACTCCCTGAGACACTCGGGTCACAGAAGCATTAGGTCAGAAGCCTGAGGGGACATAAGGAGTGCCACTCTGGAGTCCCCCAGTGCACCTGTTGAGATGGAGGCCTCAAAGGAGCAGGGGAGTGAAGGGGACAAGTCCCCAAAGAAGGTGAAGTGGGGCTAGGGATGTGAGGGAGGGAAGAAAGGAGGTCCTTGAGGGGCTAGTCTTGGAAAGCAGAGAACATGAAATGAAGGGAAGAAGAAGGAAAAATGGTGATGTACGTGAGTTAGCAGGAGACCAAAAGAACAAAAGAAGGCCGGTTCATTCAAACACAGGTTTATCAATGACACGCATTCCTGGTTATGGAGACACAAGGGCTCGTGTGTGTATGTGTGTGCGCACTCGCGCTATGCGCTGTGTGTGTGGTTGTGTGGTGTGAGGGGTGCGTTTGTGGAGTTGATGGGCCAGAGAGTCCCCTCTCTCAGGAGCCTGGAGGAGCTTGAGTTACATACTCTCTCCTTTCCCTTTCAGAGCGGTCTGGGCCTGGATCTTCCTTCTTGCCCTTGAACACAGGCAGGAATTAATGCCTCCTCTTCTGAGAGGCTTTTGAAAGGTCAGGTGCAAATCCTACCATGTCAGTCTAATCCTGTGCTCTGACTTTAAGTATTTTTTCACAGTCACTTGGTCTTCATTGATTTTCAGCTTTTGGAGGGCCCGCTTTCGCTGTCAGAAAGCTCCTCCTCCTTGCCATCACTGTCGCATGGTTTTCTGAGTGATATCATGGTGTGAGGCTAAAGCTTAGAGGTGGGCCTGGGGCTTAGGCACTCAGTAAATGTTTGCTTGAATGAATGAACAAATGACTCCCCGCTCACGCCCTTGAGAAGTTTCTTCCATCTCTTGGTGCCTCGGACTGTTCTCATCTGTCACCAGGAATAAGGATATCTGACCTCACAGAATTCATGGGAGAATAAAATGAGTTCATGTGTATCAAGTGATGTGTAAAATTAGCTACTATTTTGTGCTATAATTATTATAAAAGGAATGTGTAGCGAATTCTAGGTTTCCTAAGCAGGGATCTTCAGGGAGGGGTTTCTTCGCTAGGGCGTACTTGCTTCAGGCCTGGGCAAGGAAGAGTCCCTCGGTAAAATGGAGAAGGGCTTTGGCTGGCATTTGGACCAGTGGTTACCTCGCACCGCCCCTCAGCAGCACCCGCCTCAGCTACCCCGCTGACCACTGCCTCCTGCCTCTTCCCAGGTCACAGATGCACCCTCCGTAGAGCAGAGCTCCGGCACCACCCCTTCTGGAGATTCACTTGTACGCCATGCCAAGGGCCTGGGCCAGGACACCTTCAAAATTGTGAGTCAGGGGCCAGCCCAGGACCCTGTCTCTTGTTCCCTACAGGTCAGGAGACCTGGGTCAGAAATTGGCAGGCCTCAGAACCAGAGCTTATTGTCCCACTTGTCGTGCTCTTGGGAAGGAAGTGGGGCAAGAGCTTGACTGGAACCTCCTTACTTAACTCGCTTGACACTTCCTGGCTCACAAGGGTTTCTGGTTACTTAGGGCTGCCCATCTGCCTCTTTTCCCCTATGACCCCTCACTTGACCTGTTGCCTCCTCAGTGCAAAGAATATCTAAGGCCACTGAAGAAGTTCCTGCGAAAGTTGCACCTGCCCAGGGAACTTCCCCAGAAGAAGAAGCTGAAGTACATGAAGCAGAGCCTGGTGGTCCTAGGGGACCACATCAACACCTTTCTGCAACACTACTGCCGAACCTGGGAAATCAAGCACTGGAGGAAGTAGGACAGCCCCCTTGCCCTTCCCATCATACCCACTCCTGAGCCACACACCTTCCCCGCCCCTGATTCAAGGTCCCACCTCAGTCAAGATCCCTGTGTCCTTCATTCCTTCGTCTTTACTTGAAAGTGTCAGGATCCTGGAGGGAGCACGGTGAAGAGGGGGGCGGAGAGAAGGGGGTCCTCTAGTTACTCAGGGCAGCATTGATTCATGGCAGCTGCATACACAATGGACAAAGGACTCTCCTGACTCTGTGGAGAATGACCTCTGATTGAACAACTGCTGTGTGGTGTGGGTGCCCATCACCAGGATGCGGTGTTCAAGGTCTAGCAAATTTCCACCTCTCCACGTCCCCAACCAAATCCAAGATGGCAGCATGTGGTCCATTCCTCCCTGGGTGGGCCCTGGACACAAGACAAATGCTGAAGGGAGAAGGGCTGTGCTCTGCCTCCCTCAGCCTTGGTTTCTCTCCCCTGCAGAATGCTCTGGCGATTTGTCTCTCTCTTCTCAGAACTGGATGCAAAACAGCTTCGCAGGCTCTACAAGTACACCAAGAGCAACCAGACGGCCAAGTTCCTGGTGAGGCACTTAGGAAAGCTCGTCCCCAGGCCCAGCTGAGGGTTGGCTGGTGTATTCTTGGATTGTGGGGGGAGGCCACAATTGAATTCTAGTCTTGGATTGTGGGCTGAGGGTCCCTCCGATACCACCAGCATCCTTCCAGTCATTTCCACACTCACTGTCTCAGGAAGACCCCACTGGCCCTACCTTTACCCCTACAGGGGGCAAAATGGGGCTGAAGAGGACAAAGGCTCAGCTTCGCGTTCTCGATACCTATTTACTCTCCATACCGACGCCCTGATGTTAACAAGGGCGGGGACCTTCCTGAGGGAGCTATGGTTGGGGACCATTGAGGCCAGGCAGTAAGGCACAGCCAGCTTGGGGAAGGCTCCAAGGACTATTGACAGAACCTGGCCTGGCTTTGGCCAAAAACAGTGCCTCTCAAACATTTCGGCCTCAGGTCATGTTCACCCTCTTAAATACCATTGAGAAGCCCAAAAATCATTTATGTAGGTTATATCTATTTAAATTTGCCCCCTTCGCAATTAAAACTAAAGAAAAAATTCAAAGTAAGTACTTACTAATCCAATTAAGAATAAAATCAAGGGGCCCATTACATTTTAACATAAATAATTTTACGAGAAATATCTATATTTTCCAAAACAAAAAAAATTAGTGAGAAGAGTAGCATCGTTTTACATTTTTGCAAATCTCTTTAGTGTCTGGCTTAATAGAAGACAGCTCGGCTGGGTTCTCATATCTGCCTCTGCAGTCTCTTATGATCTGTGATTTGCCTGAAGTACGTGATGAAAACCCAGACTTGCACAGATGGATAGTTAGAGAAGAGAGGAATATTTTATTAGCATTTTCAGATAGTCGTGGATATTTTTAAAAATGTATTTATTTTGAGAGAGAGAGAGAGCAAGGGAAAGGGGCAGAGGGAGAGAGAGAGCAGACTCCACGCTCAGTGAATAGCCAGGCGCGGGGCTCGATCTCACGACAGTGAGATCACCACCTGAGCTGATATCAAGAGTTGGCTGCTTAACTGACAGAGCCACCCAGGCGCCCCTGGGTGTTTTCCTTTGATACCGCACCAACATTCAACGAGTGGCAGCTACTTAATAGCAATGTGGAATCTGAAACCGTACCAATGAATGTTATAAAATACTTCTTTTTTTTTTTTTTTGTCTTTTTTAACAGTTTCAGGTTTACAAAAAAGTTAGGTAGAAAGTCCTGTTTCTCTTATTATTAGCCTCTTGCATTAGAGAGGCACACTTATTACCTGTGAATAACAGCAGCACTCTCGACAATAGCCAAACTGCGGAAAGAGCCCAAATGTCCAGTGACTAATGAATGGATAAAGGAAATGTGACACGATGGAATATTACTCAGTCACAGAAAAGAACGAAATCTTGCATTTGTGCTGATGTGGTCGGAGCTAGAGGGTATTATGCTAAGCGAAGTCAGTCAGTCAGAGAAAGACAAATACCATATGATCTCACTCATAGAAGTTTTTTTTAATGTTTATTTATTTGGGGGGGGTGGCAGAGAGAGAGAGAGAGGGAGACAGAGGATCCGAAGCGGGGCTCTGTGCCGACAGCAGAGACAGCCCAGTGCAGGGCTCAAACTCACCCTCCGTGAGATCATAACCTGAGCCCAGGTCAGACGTGAAACTGAGCCACCCAGGAGCCCCGACTAACTAGAATTTAAATAAAAACTGGAAACAAACAGAAAAAGATACGATAAGGCTAAAAAGAGTTGGAGGACATACATCGAAGGAAAGGACCACCCAAGAGGAGACAGCCGGGGGCCGGGCCTCAGTGTCCCCCTAGTGTCCCCCTTCCTCTCCCACACCTGTGACCCTTTCTTTCCTCCTGCTGACTAGGCCCGCCCGCAGGAATTTCCCCACGGGGGTCCGGAAGGTGGGGCCCTGTCCCCTCCCCGCTCCCCTAACATCACGGCCCCGTCGCAGGTGGCGTTCTGCCCGCTGGACGCCCCGGAGGGCTCCTTGCTGGCCAGCCAGGAGGACAGCCTGCCCAAGCTGTGCAGCGCCTGGGGCCTGCACGGCAACATCAGCGGCATGAAGGAGAGGCTGTCCAAGATGCAGGCCCCCGGCCCAGAGGCCTCGGCGCTGGGGGAGCCCAGATCCCAGGCGGCGGTCGGGAAAGGTAACGCCCCCTTCCGTGCGGGAGCCGTGCCTGGAGGGAGGGGCCTCACCCGCGGTGCCACCCCCCCCCACCCCCCACCCCCCGGGGCAGCCTGACAGGTTCCCTTCCCGGCTTCTCCTCCGCCCTCCATTTCTCTTTCTGTCCATGTGCCTTCCACTTCTGCGCGTTTTCCTTTTC
The DNA here is from genome assembly GCA_030068075.1 of Paguma larvata. NCBI lineage: Eukaryota > Metazoa > Chordata > Mammalia > Carnivora > Viverridae > Paguma > Paguma larvata. The sequence goes on from JAINVK010000416.1 coordinate 52,430, forward strand.
TCTTTTTTGGCCCCCTCCCTTGCAGGTAGGCTTAGCGGAGAAAGTTTGAAATGTACAGATAAGTATAAAACAGGCGAGGGGAGGGGCGCCTGGGTGGCTCCGTCGGTTCAGCGACCGACTTCAGCTCAGGTCATGATCTCACGGTCTGTGAGTTCGAGCCCCGCGTCGGGCGCTGTGCTGACAGCTCAGAGCCTGGAGCCTGCTTCGGATTCTGTGTCTCCCTCTTTCTCTGCCCTTCCCCTGCTCATACTCTGTCTCTATGTCTCTCAAAAATAAATAAATGTTAAAAAAAAAAAAAAAAAAAACAAGCGAGGGGAAAATCGCCCAACCCCAGGCCATGACGTTAGCGTTTGGGTGTGTTTCCTTCGGTGTTCTGTATGATTTGCCTGCGCAGGCCTCATGATACAGAGAGTTCTGGTTCCTGCATTTTGCAGTGAAGAGTTTCAATGAAGGTGCTTTCCCGTAAGACTAGAAGCAGAGACAGTTTCCAGCAGCCAGGAGTAGGGGCTCCAAACAGGGGCAGGATGCCAGCTCCAGGGTGGCTACAGGCTGAGGGAGTGGTTCCTTCCCACCGTGGGGAGAAAGTCCAGTCAGATGGCCTGGGGATGGCCTTCCCAGCAGCTTTGGTCTCTGCAGCGACTGCAGGGCTTGGCCCACTGGACAGAGACAGGGGACAGAGACTCTCCAGCGAGGGGTCCCAGCCAGGGTCGGAACCTATGAAGGCCCCTCCTGTGCACTGAGGCGCAAAGATGTGGGAGCCACCCACCCCTCACTCTTCCGGCTCCGGCTCCGGAGACCCCAGTTAGCCGCTCTTGCTTAGCTTTTGGGGGAGAAGGTAAAGACAAACAGGGTGGCCTAGGACCTCAAAGTGTGGTCCTAAATCGGACCCAGGCGCTCCTCTGAGGGTCGGGCTGCCTGGGGCCTCTTCCACCAGTCACAGCCGCACCGAGTGGAGAGCTGGCGTGAGAACAGGGAAGGGGCAGTGGTCACGCGAGAGGCAGTTCCTAAGACCCAGAACCCTTTCCTGGGCTCTGCGAGGGTCCAGGGGCCTGGTGCCCACAGTTTAAATTGAGAAAGCAAAACATACAATGGGATGAAGGCTGGGACATCATTAAGATGATGCCGGCCAAGCACATGAACCAGAGAAGGAAAGTGTGGTCCAGGCTTTCAGGTCAGCCTCTCCCCATACCAGGTGCTCTGTACCTCTTTCTTTCGTTGAACCCTAGCAGCGTTGTCATGAGAAGGGGGTATTATTATCCCCCTTTCACAAATGAGTGATCGAAGCCACAGGGCAAAGAGTGGGACAGGCTGCCTGGAGGCAGTAACTCTGGGACAGGCTTTAAAGAAAGGGGAAAGAGGAGGAGGGAAAGAAGAGGAGGAGGGGAAGGGAAAGGTGTGCGCAGAGGTGAGGGGCAATGAGCGGACAGTCTGGGGCCTGGAGGTGAATGGAAGAGCAGGTTGGAGAAGGGCTGGGGCGGGGGGTATTAGGAAAAGGCCTTGCATGGTGGGTTAAGAACTTTGGCTTTCATGTAATTTTTTTAAATGTAATTCTTAAAATAACATCTTATTCCTATAAACATAAGCATAGCATAGAAAATTAGGTAATGCTGATAAGCAAAAATAAGGAAATGTAAACACCACGGTGTTATCACTACTGCTAGCACTTTCCAGATGTTTCTTATGCATACGAATACATGTATTTTAGCCAAGTGAGACCTGTCTATGGGATTTTGACTGAAACTTGCTTTTTTTTTAAATTCTTTTTTTGGGTTTATTTATTTTTGAAAGAGAGAGAGAGACAGAGCATGAGCAGGGTAGAGGCAGAGAGAGAGGGAGACACAGAATCGGAAGCAGACTCCAGGCTCTGAGCCATCAGCACAGAGCCTGACGCGGGGCTCGAACTCACAGACCGTGAGATCATGACCTGAGCTGGAGTTGGACGCTCAACCGACTGAGCCACCCAGGCGCCCCTGAAACTTGCTTTTTTCAGTTTATTAGATCAACCTTCCATGTCAACGTTTTCATTTTATCGTTGGATTAAATACTCCAAATTTTCCCAGCAGTCCAAGATATTTTTTGCACTGGTTTCTCAAGCATGCATTGCCCCTGATTATGTCTCTCTGTCCCGTTTAACCTAAGTGTCCTCTTTTTTACTCCCTGACTTGTTGAGGAGATCAGGCCACTGTTTTGCAGAAGGTTGCAGTTTCGACTCTGGTTGCTTCCTTTTGGCATTTTTAAAGCTTGTTCCTCTTTAGATAAAAAGTCTTGATAAATTCATGTTAAACCTTTGGCCAGGATACATTAGAGACGAGGTTGTGTTCTTCACATTGTGGTAATATGACAAAACACACACTCTTTGGTGGACCCACCAATCGCCGAGTCTATTCGTGATAGTATATGTATCCTGCGTGCTGTTTCTTTGGCACTATGGTCAAGTGTCCGTTTTTAAGAAAAAAGATGGCAGGGGTGTTTGCAGTCTGGTAGTCCAGGGACCTGGGGCATGAAACCTGAAAGGGGTGCGGGGAAAAATTAGGGTCAAGACACCTGGTCTAGTCCTGACTGTGCCCCTAACTTGCCTTGGGCTTTGGGTGGGCTCTTTCCTTACTCCGTGCTTGGGTGAGATCCGTCATCTGTAAATTAGGGTGATACCATCGTCCTACGCCCCAGGGTTCTGTGAGAAAAGAGGGTCTAGGTGGCAAGTTAAGAAAACATTGTGTTCTTCCTTTCTGTCCTTACCAGAACACCCAAATGTTACAGACTGAGACTCTCTTACTCTTTGTGATGTCATCAGGACTGTGTTTGACCTTCCCTTTTCAGAGTCTCCGAGGAAACTGCCTCACAAAACAAAACTCAAGAGAAAGAGGATTAAGGAAGCCCCAGAGACTCCAGAAACCTGCCCATAAGCGCATCAGGCTGGGACAGAGGGCCAGCTTGCCGTGGGTCCCAGATCGCTTGTCTTCAACACCTCTGCACCCTGGGGGCTGGGACCAATGAGGGGGAAGAAGAAAACTGTCTTCATCAAAAGGATGCTCAGGTCTTAGTTATGTATAAATGGGGTGGGAAATAAACGATCTTAAGACAGTTCTACCTTACTTGGCTAACAGCCATCATTCATTCGTCTTTCTAATTTATTTAAAATATATTTGGCAGCTACCTTGTGATTGGCAGGTATGTGATTGGCGGATGAATAACACAGAGTCAGAGTCAAGGCACCTGGTCTAGTCCTGACTGTGCCCCTAACTTGCCTTGGGCTTTGGGTGGGCTGTTTCCTTACTCCGTGCTTGGGGGAGATCCTTCATCTGTAAATTAGGGTGATACCATCTTCCTACGCCCCAAGTTCTGTGAGAAAAGAGGGACCTAGGTGGCAAGTTAAGATAAAATTGTGTTTTAGTGCAGGAGACACCCATGAATAGACATTACAACGGGCTGAATGGAGGCACACGGGGAAGCCTTGGCAGGTGACACAGGAGTGACGTGCGTCAGGGGAGAGCACCGTGGAGAGTGGAGGGGGCCTGGAAGCAGAGAGAGAGAAGTCTGGCAGTCTGCCTCAGTTGTCTGGACTTGGTCTCCTGGATAACCTGGGGGGACAGCGGCAAGGGAGGTGTCGAGCGGTGGGCTGAGCCGGTGTGACCCGGCGACTGGGGAGATACTCCGGAGGCTGTGAGCACAGTGCATGGAAGTGGGAGAGGGTGGAGGCCAGAGACCTAAGAAGAAATCGTATCAACAGCCTTAGCTGGGATGGTGGTTCAAACTGGCGGTCAAAATTTGGCAACTGGGTGTTGAATTCAGAGCACTGACATGTTAGTTGTTTGCCCGTTGTGGTGGTCTACTTCTTGTTTTAAACTTAAAAAAAAAATTAGATGCCAATATTAACTTGGTACATTTCACCTTCCTTAAAAACAACAAACAGGGGCACCTGGGTGGCTCAGTCGGTTAAGCATCCAATTTTGGCTCAGTTCATGGTCTCACCTTTTGTGGGTTCGAGATCCACGTTGGCTCTGTGCTGACAGCTCGGAGCCTGGAGCCTGCTTCGGATTCTGTGTCTCCCTCTCTCTCTCTGCCCCTTCCCTGCTCATGCTCTCTCCCTCTCTCTCAAAACAACAGCAACAGATTTCTGGCTTTTAAAAACTTGCACTAGTTGTCTGTGCCTTCCCAAGTGACCGCACGAGGCTGGAAGTGTTGGGAGCCATCTTGGGCACACGGGTCGACATGTTCCCTGTGTGAAAAGGATGTTCCAAGGCTCCTGCCACCGAATTGGCATCCAAAACCATCTCCTTCTAATACTAATCTTTCAGGCTTGGATTTCTTGAATTGCCCTTATTGGCCTTAAGGGATGTAATGCGCTTTTGTTTTATAGCATTTAAATAGAAAGGAAGGACCCGGAGCTGGATGCTTTGATGGATTACATCTGAATGAGAGCAGCCTGGCCAGAAGTAACCTTAAAGTTGCATCTTGGGGATGGGTTGCACAGCTTGATAGCAGTTATGGGCTGGCTGAATATTGGAGTGACTTGTGTAAACGTTAGGCCTGTATTATGTAAATTCACTCATTGACAAGCAAAGGACAAGCATTGGGAATTCTGTCCTTGCCGGATGGGTTACACCTCCCCCATTGTAGTTGGAAGAAAGGATGACTTCTGGCCTGTTTATAGGTAAATTAGCATAGGCCGAGGCCCTGTTCTCTCCCCCTGCCTTAAATTTATATGCTAATTAACTTGAAAACAACTTGCAAGATTGAGGAAATCACCGCTTTTCTGATAAAAACACAGTATTGTTCAAACTATGCTTACTGATGGAATGCCACTCATTACTGTAAAGTCATTTACTACATTTAAATAAAGACACTGAGACCAGCAGAGCAGAGATGCCAGAGTTGCCAGAGCTGCCTGCTTGGTGATCAGACTACATCTCGTGGCTCTCTCATTCCTTTCGCCGGCCATTCATCCTTCGGGGACTCCCGGGTTCTGCCGGAGCTCAGAAACAGTTGCTCAGGTTTCAACTGATATTCTTTCTAGTTCACCACAGTCTCCACCCCTCCCTCTTGCCCCACACAATGACCTTCTTCACCCAGTTATATCGCCCGTTTGACTCTTCGAGCTTTGCATATTTGCTCCCTTGAGGATATACAAAGTCAATGAAGGTGTGCATAAAAGGGGCACAAATGCGTTTGTAACATTCTGTAGAATGACACTGACAGTTTTTGGTGACAGACGTGAGAGATAGGGAGGGGGGAGGAGGCAGCGAGGGTAGTACATTTTTTGTAGATGGTGTTCAACTGCAGGAGGAGAAGCAGGTGCAATCATTTTCCGAAAACACTAGAGGGTCGGAACTCTGGCTGAGGCAGCAGCCCCTCGGAGGGGGCCGGACCAGAACCCACGTGTGCGACCCTTTCTTCTCCCTTCCCTCAATTTGTACCCATGAGTGAGTATCATCAAAATGCGTAAGTGATAAAATGAGTATCAGTCTAGACTTGAAGAACAAGTACAGAGAAGCATAATGAATGAAAGATGGCCCAGCTCTCTCTGTGTTCTTCACCCTCATTGCCTCCCAGAAATCATCCCAAGATGAAAGTCCTGAGGCACAGGCCTGCAGGCCAGCCCCGCTCCAGTAGTTCCTGACAGTCCTGACAAAGCAGGGAGGGTGCGCCAGAGAAGGCGAGCAGGCTGGGGGGTGTCCCTGATGATGGAGCGGGGGGGACTCCACTTTTCTCTACTCCTGAGTGGTTTCGCGGACATGGTCCCAGGTAAAGAGCCGGTGAAAACAGGGAGGTGTCCTGTGTGTGAGGCAACACCGCCCCCTAGAGGAAGAATGGAATTCTAGAGCCTTATTCTTCCAACCGGTGTGTGTGCAGAGGCAGAGACCAGGAGGAAGTGGGGGAGGAACTTTATATCAGCCTGGGGACCAGCAGGCTCCCTGGAGGCAAAATAGGCAGAAGTCTTGGTTTTTGAGCCCTCTTAACTTTCCTCAAATTTAGTCACATCTCATAATTCCAAAAATGAACATCACACAATGTTGCTTCACTCGAAACCCTCCAAACAGCACAGGGGATTTTTCGGACAGTGAAGATACTGAGTGTGGTACCAGAACGGTGGATACATGTCATTATACCTGTGCCCAAACCCATAAAATGAGCAATATTGAGAGTGAACCCTAGTGTTAACTAGGGACTCTGGGTGAGGATGTGTCACCGTAACAGATGTATCACGCTGGTGGGGGGTGTGGGTAATCGGGGAGACGACTCGTGTGTGGGAACAGTGGTATATGCGAAATCTCTGAGTCTTCTGCGCAAATATGCTGTGAACTTAAAACTCTAAAACTATTAAGACAAAGGAATAAACCCCTCCAACAGCTCTTCATCTCACGCAGATTAAAATCTAAAGGTTTTGTAAGGGCCTCTAAGGCCTACTATGATATATTCCCACTGTCCATTATGTTACCTCTCTGATCTCATTCTTGCTTTTCTCATACTTGTCAAGGATACTCCTGCCTCAGAGCCTTCTCACTGGCCATTTTCTCCATCCGGAATGTTCTTTCCTAAGATACCCAGTTGGCTAACTCCTTCCTTGCCATCAAATCTCTGTTCGAATGTCACCTTCTCAGTGGCGCCTTTTAAATTCCAACAACTACACACATTCTGAATATCCCGTAGTCTATTTTTTATTTATTTTTTTTTTTATTTTTATTTTTTATTTTCCTAAGGCACTTGTACCTCTCGAATATTATATAATTTAGCTAATGATTACATTTCTTATTTATTGATGGTATCCTCCCACTAACATGTAAGTTCCACAAGGGCAGAGCTTTTTGTCCGTTTTGTTCACTGCTATATCCCAAGCAATTACGACAGGACCCAGCACATAGCACACACTTAACTAACATTTGTAGAATGCAAGAATTAATGAATGAACTAACAAATCAAACTAGAGCATTTAGTCCAACGACTTCCTGGTTCAGAGGGAAAAGAAGAGGCCCAAGAAGAAAGGTTGACTTCTCCATGTCTGGACAGGAAGTCAAACGCCAGAACTGGGAGTAGAATTCAGACTTGACCCTCGTAGGCCGGCACACCTCCCGTCCACCAACAACACATGCTGTACTTGTTCTTGGCCAAAATGCTCGTATCGCGTGAGTAACTCACAAGACTTAACGTATTATTTCTAGGATAATTTGTATTTCCTTAGTTAAGCTATCTCTACATAAAGGAGGACTCTCTAAACTGGACTTGGAGACACCAGAAGCAGGTGGTTGGGGAAGGCTATTCGGAGGCGCAGGGGCCTATGATGCCGCAGGGGTAGTCTCACTGTAGGGAAAATGCCTCACCTATAGCCAAGGAGGGCCCCTCCCCTAGAGAATAATGGATACTTTTCCTAAAGTCTTAAACGGAAGAGGCTCCTGACCACAGATGTACTGGTTGGACCACTGCCTGACCCACTCCCACTCCAGGCTACATACAAGAGTCACCTGGCAGCCTCCTCTTCCTATAACACTACTACGAATGCATGTAACGCAGCACGGGTGGCGAAAGGCTTTGTAATTGTTATGCCCAGAATTCGGGGACCCCAAAAACCACCAGGGAGCTGAGTCCAATACAAGAACAAAGAGCCTTTATTCGAGCTAGCTCGAGCTCAATCTCCTACCGCACCGACGCAGCGGTGGGTCAAGAGAGAGGGCGCGTTCCCAAAAAGACAATAGTTTTAAAGGGGTCTAGGGGCAGTGGGAGGGGTGATGGTCATGACCCTAGCCGATTGGCTGAGGAAGGGTCAAAGGTCCTGTTACATAGGTCAAGTTTCTGCGCAGGCGCTGGGGACTCAAGGTGGAGGACACAGAACACAATGGAGTCAGTCCCAGTTTGCCCTTAAGCAAAATGGAATCAGTCCCGATTTGCCCTTACATAATCATTCTCACTGGATTTGGGAGAGGGGAAGAGAGAGGGATAAAGACAGAATCCCAAGCAGGCTGTCAGCACAGAGCCCAATCAATGCAGGGATCCACATCACGTCTCCGTCTCATGAATCATGAGATCTTGACCCGAGCCAAGATCAAGAGTTGGATGCTTAACTGACTGAGCCCCCCAAGCACCCCGTACGGACATTTCCTATTTTTATGTAGTTAAATTCACAGTCCCTCCTTTATTGGCTTCTTTATGACTTTGAAAGGTTTTCCTCACTCAGAGAATATTTAAAATTGTATCTTTCCTTCTAGCACTACTGTTTCGATTTTTACATTTAAATCTTTGGTCTATCTGAAATTTATTTTGGCATAAGTTGTATAATAAGAATCTAACATATTTTTTATTCAGATGGCTAAACAGTGTCCTTGCACATGTGGGAGTATATTTATAGGAGATACCATATATGGGGGAAAAATCCACTTTTCCTGAATTGTTTGAAATGTCACTCTTACGATACTTTAAATTCCTGATTTATTTGTGTCTATGTCTGAACATTCTGTTCTGGTCCATTGATCTGTCTGTCCGTGTCGGGTTCTAATGAAAAAGGAGAAAAAATATACTACAATAACAAAACAGTGTATGATAAGGGGTACCTGGCTGGCTCAGTTGGTACAGCATAAGACTCCTGACCTTGGGGTTTTGAGTTCAAGTCCCACATTGGGTGTAGAGATTATTTTTTAAAAATTAAGCAAAACATGGGGCGCCTGGGTGGCTCAGTTGGTTGGGCGGCCGACTTCAGCTCAGGTCATGATCTCACGGTCTATGAGTTCGAGCCCCGCGTCGGGCTCTATGCTGACAGCTCAGAGCCTGGAGCCTGCTTCCAATTCTGTGTCTCCCTCTCTCTCTGCCCTCCCCCTGTTCACGCTGTACCTCTATGTCTCTCAAAAATAAAAAAATAAACTTAAAAAAAAAATTAAGCAAAACATTATATGATAGGAAAAGAGTAGACAGATTGTAAAAAGAACCAAATAGAACTTTTAGAAATAAAAAATCATCATTGATATTAAAAACTTGGTGGTCAAGTTAAATAGTAGAAAATATCTGAATTCATGGGTCAATCTGAATTATCATAAAGAGAGATAACCAGACATTACGGGACTCCAGTTAAGCAATATTTTTGCAAAAAGAAAAAGGTGAACCTGAATTTGATCAAATTTCCGGTTCATGAGAAATATAAGAGACTGAGGAGCGTATGTAGTGATGCCATGGGGACAGAATCAGCATTTCTCGACTATGGGAAAATCCCCAGAACAGATGAACCTGTTACGTTAATGAATAAAAGTTGGAGTGGGGGAGAGAATCTAAAGATCAGGAGAGATTGAAGAGATATGGCTGTAGGGACCATGTTTACATACTGATTAGAACCAACATAAACATGACATAGAAACATCTATGAAACTGGGAATTTGAACATGAACTACTTGAAGATGTAAAGGTATAACTTAACATTTTTAAGTATGGTAATAACATTTTGGAGTTATGTACTCTTTTTAAAGGTGATAGAAGTTTATTGAATGAAACAAGGGAGCAGTGGGCAGAAGAGCAGAGGAGGAAGAGGGGTAGGAGGGGGGTAAGAGAGAGAGACAGGGACAGAGGATCCAAAACAGGCTCTGTGCTGAAAGCAGAGGGCCCAATGTGGGGCTTGAACTCAGGAACCCTGAGATCATGACCTGATGAGCCAAAGGCAGATGCTCAACAGACTGAGGCACCCAGGTGCCCCTGGAGTTATGTATTTTTAAAGTTTTAGAGATAAACGATGAAATATTTACGAACACAATAGTATGTTTTGTGGGATTTGATTTAAAATAATCCAGTGGTAGGGGTGCCTGGGTGGCTCAGTCCATTAACCATCTGACTCTTGATTTCAGCTCACATCATGATTTTACGGTTCATGAGTTCAAGCCCTGCGTCAGACTCTGTGCTGATGGTGCAGAGACTGCTTGGAACTCTCTCTCTTTTCCTCTGTCTCTGCCCCTCACCTCTTTCTCTCAAAACAAATAAACAATAAACAAACAAACAAACCCAGTGGCAAAGGCAGGGTGCATAGCAGCGAAGGAATAGTTGTAACTATTGTAAGTTACAATATATGTAATATATATATGTAATATTACATATGTAATAATATGTAATATATATATTGTAAGGGTATGTAATATTCTTACATAATATGTAAGATTGGCCATGGACTTATAAACCGGGTGAGAGGTACAAGGCAGTTCCTTATCCCAGGCTCTTTACTTTTGCATATATTTGACATTTTTAAAAATAAAGTTTCAAAAGATCCCATTGCCTCTCTCCTGTTTCTTTTTTTTTTTTTAACATTTATTTTTGAGAGACATAGAGACAGAGCACGAGCAGGGGAAAGGCAGAGAGAGGAGTCACAGAATCGGAAGCAGGCTCCAGGCTCTGAGTCATCAGCACAGAGCCTGACGTGGGGCTCGAACTCACAGACCGCGAGATCATGACCTGAGCTGAAGTCAGCCGCTTAACTGACTGAGCCACCCAGGCGCCCCTCTCTCCTACTTCTAAAAGAGCTATAATCCTCCTGATTTAAAAGAGAGGATAGTCTTCAGCCTTGATGTAAGCCTAGAAGCTTGTCCCAAAATGGATCCCTCCCTTAGGGTTGTTTTTCTTTAAGGAGGTAGGATGAAGGGGCAAACTGGAATCCAAATCAAGTCTTGAATTCCAGATGGCCGACAAGTTTCCAGAGAACTGGAACAGGATATCGGAGCCACGGAAGATGTTCTGGAATAAGGAATTGCTCTTGGTGCACATCAGACTGATACAGGGGCATTGCTTGCCAGCAGGAGACTTCGGAGTTAAGTCTCTGAAAAGTCAGTGGTTCGCAGACCCAAAATGCATCACTTTATTGCACCAATCCAAGAAATGCAAATGAAAAGAATGAGATTCTTTCTTTGTATCGCATTGGCAATGAAAAAAATTACAAAGCCCAGGGTTGCTGTGGGTGTGGAAAAATAAGAATTCTGATATATTACAACCTGAATGGAAATTGATACAACTTGGCATTGTGCGTCAAAATTGGACTCAGCAACTTCATTATGAGGAATTTATAAGACATGAATCAGAGGTGTGCACAAAGCTTTAGTGTCAAGCATAATCATCAAGAGAGGGATTTCCAACAGGGAAAGAGCTGGGAGCAATTTAAATGTCCAGTGCGGTGGTTTTAAAATATATTCTGAAATTCCGATACCGCTCCTTCCAAGGCATGGGACTAATTCTCCTTCCCTGTGCGTGAGCTGTCATTAGTGACCAACTTCGAATGAACAGAATATGGTGAAAATGGTCAGTGTGACTTCCAGGTAGATCATGAAAGACATTATGGCTCCTGTCTTGCTCTGTTGGAATCACTTGTCCTGGGGGATGTCAGTTGCCATGTCATAAAGACAGTCAAACAGGCCTATGGAGATCCCACACGACGATGAACTAAGACGTGCCAACAGCATGAGGGTGAGAGACCTTGGAAGCAGATCCTTCAGCTGTAGCCCAGTCTTAGGATGACCGCAACCTTTGTTTCATCTTTTTTTTGAAAATCTTTTTATGTTTATTTATTTTTGAGAGAGACAGAGCATGAGCGAGGGAGGGACAGAGAGAGAGGGAGTAGGAATCCAAAGCAAGCTCCAGGCTCCTATCTGTCAGCACAGAGCCTGATGTGGGGCTCCAACCCATGAACCTGAGCCGAAGTCGGATGCTTAACAGGCTGAGCCACCCAGGCACCCTGGTGCCATCTTGATGCAATCTCATGAGACACCCTAAGTCACAACTACCCAGCCAAGCCATTCCTGAATTCCAGTTCCATAGGAATTGTTAATTTTTTTTGTTTAAGTCATTAAATTGGGGGTAATTTGCTATGAAGCAACAGATAACACTTCCAACAAAAGACGCATTAGATTGTGGTCCATCCACATGGTGGCATTCCATGTAGTCATTAAAAATAACACTTTCCATATATAATAGTGTGGGGAAATAACCATGATAGGAATAACCCCGGATATCAAAATGTATTAAGAAACATGAATGAAATGTGAAATACATATATACAGAAAAAAGAGAAATGTGCCAATACTTTAAATGTACTTATCTCTTGGCCATAGGGTTACGAGTATTTTTTTTTTAATTTTTTAAAAAATAACATTTTCAAATTGGTTTCCATATAACACCCAGTGCTCATCCCAACAGGTGCCCTCCCCCATGCCCGTCACCCACTCTCCCATTTTTTTTTCTTAGTAAAAATATTTAAAGTGTAAAGATAGTTACAAAGTGAAAAAGTTTTTCCTCCCTTACTTTCGACCCTTACCTTCTTTCCAAAGGTGATCATTGTCAATATATTTTTAAAATGTATATACTTTGAGAAAAACGGCTTCACATGTATTTTTATATAAATATGTATATTGTTCTATTTACGCAAAGTAACCACTAGTTACTTATCACAGGCTTTTTCTATATTCATATTTCTTGGTGATTTCTACATAAACAGTTTGGTATTTTAATCATTTCAATTATTTGATCTTCTGCATATTGTTCATTAACTCAATCTATTATGTATCTAACCACATCCCTATTAGTGTTTAACTGGCATGTTATTTTGTTTTTATCGTAAGTGTACTCTAATCCCATCTGCTATTTCCCCCAGCCCTCTGGTAACAGTTTGTTCTCTATAGTTAGAGTCTGGGTTGTCTTTTTTTTTTTTCTTTGCTCTTTTGTTTCTTAAATTTCACGAGTGAAATCCTAGGATATTTGTCTTTCTCTGACTTAATTTACTTAGCATTATCCTCTCCAGCTCTATCCATGTTGTTGCAAATGGAAAGGTTTCCTTTTTATGGCTGAACAATATTTCATTATGTGTGTGTGTGTATATATATATGTGTGTAGATATATATATGTGTATATATATATGTGTGTATATATATATGTGTGTATATATATGTGTGTGTATATATATGTGTGTGTGTATATATATGTGTGTGTGTATATATATATGTGTGTGTATATATACACACACACATACCACATCTTCTTTATCCATTCACCTACTGATGAACACTTGGGCTGCTCCAATAGTTTGGCTATTATAATAATGCTGCAATAATTATCAGGGAGCATGTATCCCTTTGATTGTTTTTGTATTCTTTGGGTAAACACCCAGTAGTGCAATTCCTGGATTATAGGGTAGTTCTATTTTTAATTTTTTGAGGAATCTCCATACTGTTTTTAACAATGGTTGCACCAATTTGCATTCCCATGCAGAGTGCAAGAGGGTTCTTTTTTTTAAGTTTATTCATCTATTTTTGAGAGACATCACATGTGTGCGTGGGCACACGCAAGCATGGGAGAGACAGAAAGAGAGGGAGCGAGAGAATCTCCAGATCATTAAGCTCTCCACAGAGCCTGATGCCGGGCTGACCTCAAACGGTGAGACCTGAGCCGAAACCAAGAGTTAGACCCCTAAGCAACAGAGCCAACCCGGTACCCCGAGAGGGTTCCTTTTACTCTGCATCCTTGCCAACTCTTGTTTTTCTTTGTTTGTTGTTGTTAGAGCATGAGCAGGGGGAAAGGGCAGAGGGAGAGAGGGTCTTATGCAGCTCCATGCTCAGCACGGAGCCACATGCAGAACTCGATCCCATGACCCCAGGACCATGACATGAGCTGAAATCAAGTCAGTCACTCAACTGAGTCACCGGGGCCCACATTCTGAGGTGTGAGGTGAGATCTCATTGTGGTTTTGATTTGCATTTCCCTGATGAGTGATGTTGAGCAGCTTTTCAGGTTGTCTGTTGGCCATCTGGATGTCTTCTTTCAAGAAATATCTGTTCATGTCTTCTGCCCATTTTTTAATCGGATTATTTTTTGGTACTGAGTTGTATAAGTTCTTTGTATATTTTGGATATATATACTAATGAGTTTGAGTTTGCCTTGAATTTTCAAACTACAGAAATAAATGTGTGTAAGGTAAGTGGGTGTGGTTTGCCAACACACTTAGAATAAAATGTCAGGGGCACCTGGGTGGCTCAGTCGCCCCTTGATTTCGGCTCAGGTCATGATCCCAGGGTTGTGAGATTGAGCCCCATGTTAAGCTCCTGCTTAAGATATTCTCTCTCTCTCTCTCTGCCCCTTGCTCACTTGCGCCCTCTCTCTCCAAAACAAAACAAAAAAATCTCTCTCTCTAATTTTTTTTTTAATGTTTATTTATTTTTGAGAGAGGCACAGCATGAACAGGGGAAGGGCAGAGAGAGAAGACGACACAGAATCGGAAGCAGGCTCCAGGCTCTGAGCCGTCAGCACAGAGCCCAACGCGGGGCTCGAACTCACAAACCATGAGATCATGACCTGAGCTGAAGTCGGCCGCTTAACAGACTGAGCCACCCAGGCGCCCCAAAAATCTCTCTCTCTAAAAAGAAGAAAAGAATATCTGTTAAGGGGTAAACTCTATGTTAAATTCATTAAATGTGCAAATCGACAATGTTTATCAGCTAGGAAGTTTTAATTCTTGAGTTACATGATCATATGGAAAACGGCATTCCATACAAAAGAGAGACCAACATGTTCAGAGTCATGGAATGTAAAAGGAAAAATTTTTTAAGTCAGCATCACTGAAGGTGGCAGGCGAGATAAAACCAGTGCTATTGCAAGTGAAGGTGGAATTTTGTCTCAATGTTAATTTTCTTAATAGTAATTTAAAATTGGTGTCATTTCCTGTACTAGCTGTTCTGAGTGCTGAAGATTCATGTTGTTTCCTGGCAGGTTTTTTAAGAGAGCTATTTAGACCCCCCTCCCCCATTCATATGAAGAAATGAAACCCAAAGAGGCTCCGAATGACGGGATCTCGGATTCTGACTGCTCGGAGGCAGAGCTGGAAATGAAACCCAAATCCAGGGTTTTCTCCACTGCTGCCAGCAGAACTTCACCAGGTCCCCTCACCCGCCTTCGGCGTCAGAGACAGACGACGTGGGAAAATGGGGTAGTTACTTTTGTAAAGACTAAAAACCTCTTGCGTGAGTGTACTACTCTCTCTCCCAAGCACCTCTGCGAGCCCCGCCTCCAGATGCTGCTCCCAGCTGTCTCCGCTGCCTCACATCTTATTTTTCTTGAATAAGAGCACTCTGGTTCTGGTTCCAACAGCTTCTCTCACACTGTTCTCCAAGAAAAACAGGCCGAAATAAAGATCCCAAGTCCCGACCAAAAGTGACCACAACCAAATTGGAAACAGATCCACTATGAATGCAGGAACACTATATTTATTAGGTCAATAATTCATTTTTAGCAATACAAGTACAGAATATATCACAATGCTGGTTACAAACATACTTAGTATGGTTCAATGGTTACAAATAATGGTGGGCACTACAAGTTTGTGTTAAGGATGGTATGAAAGGTCATTCTGACACAATGAAGAATCGTCTTAAAAAATCTATCAATGACCCTAGATATTTCTATAGAAATTACTGTGGCACTATTCGTGGGGATTTTCATGTAAAGAATTGTTAGTAATTTGTTTCATTAAGAGCTTTTGAGTCTACTAAACTAAAATCCCCTGTTGCTTAATAAAGTATAAAAATAGTACTGACTTGGTAATATTTAATAAAATGTAGCATCCATTCACATCATAAAAGTAGAACGAAATTGAAAAGTTTTTAGTTACCATGGCAACATATCTTTCCATAAAAGGAATATACAGGAAGGAGTAATGTTACACGAATGGTACCTGCAACAGTTGTTTAGTGATCCAACACTGAACTTGTGCACCACGAACCGGGTTTTCTAGATATCTATATATAGCATATATTTTTAATCTTAAATTTTACTTTTGAAAAAAATGTGCACTTCGACAAACTCACTAAGGCCACTCATGCTATAGATACCTAGGATTGCAATTAAAGAATAGTATTATTTAATAAATCCTAAAGCACATTCCTTCAGATCACCAACAGGGTAAAACCAGTTTTCTGCCTAACACATTCCTGAGATTTGTGGACGATACGACTACTAGTGTTCAAGCTGGATGGTAATCCAAATGTCAGATTAAAAAAATTTTCTTTTTCCTAGCAAGAACTGAGGTCCTCCAAAGCCAAGAGGTGAAATATATACATTAATTTTTAAAGCAAAAATAAAACTCTTAAAAAAGTCTATACTTATATAAATAAGTATTTTTCCAGTAGTCACTTTGCCATCCAGAAAAGGAACAGTTTGCAAGCAGCAAGGCTACAAATTCTGGGGGAAAAAATAAAACCAAGCGGCAGTTAAGAACACCTGCTACTCAGCAAACCGTTGTTTCAATTCGTTAGGTATGGCCAAAAGCTTCAATCGTGTTTTAGGTGTGTTTACTGTTCAGCATTCTGTTTGCACGTAAGGAGCTGCCAAATGGCGCTCCCATTTATTTATAAGATTGCAGCCTCTGTACTTAATCTTCACAATATTATGAACTCTTCCCAAACAGGCTGGGAACAAAGGCATTAGTCAAATCCTTTATTTTCACAAATGAGCGCATACTGCACAAGGGTTACTACAGAGCAACGGTGAGTTTGTTTTTAACCAAGCAGAGAGAGCTTTGATGATGACAGAGGTCCTAAAGCTTTGGGCAAAGTCAGCTTTGGGAACCCTTAAACACGGTGTTCTAAAAAACCCAATCGGTTCTATTATACAGGATGCTGGAGTGCCTGACCGCCTGCAGCACAGGAGTATTTGCAGAGCCCCCTGTCGCACCCAACTTGAATAGCACCGAACTTTAGGAAAAAGACTGGGTAAGAGAGAAGAAATGAAAGTCAGGGAAGAATGAAACCAAAGGCTCTTAATTATTTTGCTGAACTTTCAGAAAAATCTTAAAGTTGGTCTAGGCTTCCTTACATCCAACCCCACCCTATGTGAAAGCTTGTGCAAGCTACTGGTTATTGTGAGGTAAGTTTTATTCTTTTCTTTCTTTGAGATTCTTTTTAACCCCATAAATCGTGGTGACATTCACCGCTCTAACTTACCCTAAACATCCCCAGGAGAAGGATAAATCCCACACTTGAAATCATTAGGGGAATCATTCTTCATTAGAACCAGAATTAACAACATATTGTTAGATCATTAACAGAAACTGGCGATCTCTCTTCTCGACCTACAGTGTTCGCATTAAATCAAACAGATTTACAGAAAACTACATTAAAGCAGTGGTAAGAACGGGAAACTGCCAACAGTTTTTAGAAAAACTGGCTGCCACTTAACATCATCACCCTGTGATCTTAGGCTTCTAAATATCATGTTGCTTTATCACTGATGTGAGCTAAGCTGAGCTCAAACTGAATTAAGAGATGAGGCCTTAAGTCATTTGCTTGATTTTATCATAGGAAATGCTGTATGTGCACAAAACCAAAAAATACAAACTAAAAAAAAAAAAAAAAACTTCATATGGAAACATAAGTTTCAAAATATTTATTGAAAAACAATTTACCATGACATTCCTCTACCACAAACATACCACAGGACTCTAAATAACCAACAAAAGTATACAAAGCCTATCCTGAAAGTATCTTTGGAGGTATTAAATATATAGGCCCATGAGGATAGAGCTGAGTAACTTAAAAAATGTTAGTCCTTGGTCACAGACTATTTGGTAATTAACAAAGAGGTGCTGCTTGGCATTAGACTGCAATGAGCTGGGAGGGGAGATGCAGGGGTGCCAATGTACTCTTTTTAAAATTAAAAAGAAAATAATTCAATTTGAGGAATAAACCCAGTTTTGAAATCATAGTTATAATCCTAGGGTCCGGGCTTGTTTCATCTCTTTATGTACCTCCCCCAGTCAATCCCTCCTGGGGACTTAAAAACACTGGCTCAAAACTAACAAGACTGCAAATAATAGTTTTAAACAAGATTAGATTTGGGAAGTTCAAAAAATGTTTAAAATCAAATTTATCTGAAATCTCCAGTTAATTTTTCTGTACTCAATGTGGCAGACAGTTTAGATTTCTTCCCCCCTCCAACCGCAACGTGCATGTTAAAAGAAAACCAAAATTCGACACGCATTCGCTCACCCACAGACTACTCCGAGCAAGAGCCGAGAGCAACATCTCTAACAGCCAAGTCATGAACCCCTGAAAATAGGGGGGAAAACCCTGATTCTTAACTATAGAGGCACCCACCTCTTAACTATAGAGGCACCCACTACAATAAGAACTGAGGTAACAGCAAAAGACCTTTTGTTTCTTGAATTGCTACACGTCGCAACTTCCCAAATTTGAATATTAATTACATCAACATTAAATAATCCGACTGGATTAAAATTAAAAAAATCAAAACCCAATAAACAGGAAGACAAGTTAGTGAAATAGATATATAATTAGGGGATCTTTGCATCTGACTCTTGAATTTCAAATAAAATGACCCAGTTGTACTATTTTTACCATAAAAACAAAGGATCTCAGAAGAACTGCTTCTTTTGGGCATTCTTTTTTCCATGAATCCCCACAAACCATATAGTAACCTAAAATTCCCACCCAGACATGAGCTATTATTTCGTGACTCTCAGCCAATATACTTGTTAGCTGCACTGATTACCAGGGGAACATGTAAAATGAGGGGTTGGCTGCGGCAGATATTTATAGACTTGCTTATGGCACTGCCATCTGTGCACAATGACTGAAGATAGGCCACTGAAGTTGCCAAATTTCCCAAGTTTGGTGTCTAATTACATGGATATGAGTTTTGCATTATTACTTTTCATTATATATCTAAGTGAAACATTCTACTGATAAAAGTATACGCAGGGGCTAAAATAACGTAAAGCCTCTGGTCCAAATAACCCCTTTCTACATTAGGCTGGTCCTTTTTAGGTCCTCCTGGTCCTGTCAGCAAACGCTATCAGAGCATCTTGCATTGTTGTACCAAAAAAAAACCCCCAAACAACCAAAGGGTTAATAAAAGTGCTGGTCTGTCAGCTTTACTATGACTTATAGGTCAACACTGGTCCAGTTCAGATGAATCTGACAGTCCTTCCCTTGTAAGAGAGTTCTGGAGTGGTTGCATCCACTTCTCTGGGTAAGGTGGCCAAACCTAAGTCAGGATGTCCCTCTTCTGTCAGCACTGTGTTAACTTTTCCATACTGCACATAAAGATTTTCCCCATAAAATTTCTTTACAATACAGTATTGAATACCTCCACAAGGAAGAATTATATGTTAAAAAGTTGTTAAAATCATCCTTACATAATAAGAATGCAACTCTTTTAAACTCTTAAATAGTTTTATTTAGGGGTTCTTTTCAGGCTTTCTGCAAAATGAATTATTTTTTTAAATGAAAAAAAAATTTTCCTGTTGTTTGTTCTACTAGGTTGAAAATATGGGCCAGACTACTTACACATGCGGTACATGCTGAATATAACTGAATAAATGCTTATTCCTACGGACACTCTGCAAGATAGGGATCACCCAAATAGGGTCAATGGACTGGACCAGTGTTTCAATGCAAATTCCAGCCCCAAAAAACAACATGGTTTTGATTTCACAGTATGAATTCCCTGGAATCTGGGAAAAGGTAAATTAGTTAACTGAGGTACTCCCTCAGCAGCTCGGTCCCTCCACATTCTGAGAAATCAAGAAGGACTGTACCACTTCTTCTGTGGACTGGGGGCTGGTGTTGACGTCTTCAAGAGCATCGGTCACCGAATACTGACGATCTCGCAACCGGTTCCAGTTAGACAGAACATTGTGATATTCAAAGACTTTCTCATAATTTCCAATGGAGTTGTAAAGTTTAATGAGACCTCGGTAGTCATATTCTAGTCCACTGTAGCCTTCACCAAACAGTTTCTTCCCTGAAAGTAACACACACAACACACAACACACACCAAAAAAAAAAAAAAAAAAAAAAAAGAAAAAGAAAAGAAAGAAAGCTCAAATAATGAAGCAATGAGAGGTTCTTAAAATACAAGACAAGTTCAATTCTTTTAATAAGGTGGCTTGGTTTTATTCCCTAGAATAAATGTGAAACTAATGAGATTGGGTACCCACAGACAAGATAAATATGTTCGGTTACATGAGAATTAAGAACTTCTATTCTTTGAAAGGCACCATTTAGAAACAAGCAACAGGATGAGAGTTCTCTACCTGCAACACATAACAACAAAGGGCTTGCTGCATCCATAGTATATAAATACCTTCTATAAACGAATAAGGACTGACAGACAATTCAATATAAAAATAGGGAAATTTTTTTTAAGTAACCTCTACCACCAATGTGGGGCTCAAACTCATGACCCTGAGATCAAGAGTTACATGCTCTACTGACTGAACCAGCCAAGCACCCCAAAAACAGGGAAGAATTTTAACAGGCACTTTAGATGATGACCACAGTATCTTATTTTGTAATAGGCCTGAAATGGAAACAAATCCAAATGTTCTGAATATTCATTAACAGCAGAATGGATAAATAATGATATACTAATCCAATAAAATATAGCACTGGAAATTAATAAGTAACAGTGATATGGAGCAACGCAGATATTTCACAATTCATGTTTACCAAAAGAAACCAGACATATAAAAATATACATCGTATGATTCTATTGTATCAAAAACAGGTAAATCTGATCTAGATGTTAAAGTCAAAAGAAGGCGGAAGGAGTAGTAGTTACACAAGTAATTTAGAATAACTGCTTCTGCCTATCCTTGACACTCTGCCTAACCTGTCATATTTCTTACTATTGGCTTCAACATCAATAAATCACCTTAGCAAAATGTTTCAGATGATTTTTGAGTGGCTTCTGGATATCCTTAGCAGCTCTAAACTCATGAACTCTTAGTAATTACACTTCCCTACACAACACATAAGACATGTTGACATGCTGATTTCTAAGCAGTTGACTAAGAAAATTTTAAAATAACATACCAATCGCTATAGATCGCAAATAAAGCTTCTCAGCATTTTCATACTGATTCATGTCATAATTGTATAAAGAAGCCAGATGTCCCACTGAAAGGGCTACTTCATAATCTTCTTGACCCAGAAGTTGCTCCTTAATCTGAATTGCTTTGATGTGCATTTCTTCAGCTTCCTGGAAAATAATGAAGCTGTATTAGCCATTACATTATGTCCTTTCTTATGTAAACAATTCTTATCCAATGAGCAAGATTATTCTAAATGCCCAGACATGGATGGCATACGATAATCAGATCAGAGAACATACTATGTTAATCCAAAAGTTGCCTATGCAAAGCATTACTGGTTTGGGAAGTTATGCACATGGTTGATGACAGTAATAGTGCCCTATGCCAAAAATGATGAGAAAACTTGTCCTGGTAACAAAACACTGTTAGAAGAAAATAACAATTAAAACCTTTTAAAATGAAAATTATTTGTTAAATTCCCCAAATTAAATTGAAACTTGTTAAAGAACCCCATACTATATAGCACATTCATTTATATAGAAGTACACTTGATTAAGAATGTATAATCCAAAATTCTAAAACAGAACTAATTCCGTAAATTTTTATCCTTATAATTGTAGTATCTGACACTTCTTGTATACCAGCCTGATGCCCCGCCGCTAACAGCTATGTTTTAAATCTAACTGTAATAATCATAATAGCCTTTATGGTTTTTGATATATTTCTTATTTTTCCATGGTCTGGATTTTGAATTTTATTTACATTTTGATTCTGTTGTTTTATACTAGCTATTTTCTCAATTCTTTCATGGAATAAGGTACGAGTAAAATAAATGTACACTAACGTTTATTCATTTTTGAGAGAGAGAGAGAGAGACAGAGTGTGAGCTGGGGAGGGTCAGAGAGAGAGAGAGAGGCAGACAGAATCTGAAGCAGGCTCCAGGCCCAACTCAGGGCTTGAACTCACAAGCCGTGAGATTATGACCTGAGCCAAAGTCAGATGCTTAACTGACTGAGCCACCCAGGCACCCCAATAAATGTACTATTTAATAGTTAAGAGTACTGAAGAGGTATTATTTAAGATTTGTTACTTAAGACTGGACTTTATTACCAAAAATTATTTAGTAAGAGAAAAATATAGTAAAACAGGCTTTTACCTTAAATTTTCTCATTGACTGGTAAAGTCTTCCAAGGTTTCCATAGTGTTTTGCAGTCTGTACATTAAATTCCCCAAAAGCTTTTTTAGCTAGTTGGAGTGAAGACAGGTGCAAATCATGAGCTTCTTGAAGCAGCCTCTGTTCAGTTTCTTTATTATGACAGTCAATTGCAATCTCCTCTAAAATAAGAGCTGATCAAAAACGCAATAAAATTAGCATAAATAAAATCATCTATCAAAGCTAATCAGGGCATATAATTTAAAATTAAATTCGATAAATGTTTGTGGTTATGTTTAGAACTAGTAAAGATGAAAATATTCGACGTTAATGAAAAAAATACACTTTGGGGAGGTCAATCTATTTTGCATAGTATAATGAACTTCGAATTTAAGAAAAACAGTGGTATACATCAAATATTTTGTAGAATTAATTTCTGCTTACTACAGTGTTATATTTGCTGATGTGAATTTCTTATGTAAAGCAATCTAAGACCAAAAGGAAAAGGCAAAAATTTTAAAGTTATGAAACTGTGTCAAGGAGTACCTAAGTACTGTTGAACATTTTAAAACCAAACTTTATAAAATATAACCTTTAACCAAATACAACTGAAAAGAACTGGTTTCCTCTACTCACTTGACCAACTAAATCAGGCAAGAAGACAGAGCCCCTTCAAAGTCACATACAAGACTTTCAAATTCCATTTAAAGTCTTAAAAATAGATGTTCTTTTATGAAGTAATTTTATTTCTAGGAAAACTGTCCATATGCACAAAAGTAAAAGAAGTTTTAGTTCAGTGTAGCATTAAAAAATTTTTTTTAATGTTTATTTTTGATAGAAAAAGAGAGACAGTACATGAATGGGGGAGGGGGAGGGAGAGACAGAGACACAGAATCTGAAGCAGGCTCCAGGCTCTGAGTTGTCAGCACAGAGCCCGATGTGGGGCTTGAACTCGCGAATCGTGAGATCATGACCAAGCCAAAGTCGGATGCTTAACTCATTGAGCTACCCAGGCACCCCCATTGTAGCATTTTTAAAAAACAAAAGGTTAAAAACAACATAAAAGCCAAATAATAGAGGTGAGATTTATATATCTCACATGTACTGCAATGAAAACACGTTCACAATGTATAAAGTGAAAAAAGCAAAATATAACATAAAAAGTTCATTCATTCATTTCATTATTTGGAGAAAAATAGTGTAAAAAATATTCACCAAAATGGTAAATCTGGATTGGTGGATTTCGAATGACTCAATTTATTATTTTTTCTTTTTTTCTCTAACTTTTAACTTTTACATCAAATATGTATTACTTGTGTTACTTAAAAATGCAAACCTGGAGAGAAAAAAGAACCAGTTCCAGAATTAAGGTAAAACTTCTCTAATATGCATGGCATTACATGAGTGACCTAATCATGCTGGCAAATAAGTGCTTTAAATGAAAGGGATTTGGTAGTGATTAGAAGAAAAGTGAAAATAAGAGAAGAAAGTCAGGGTGCCTGGGTGGCTCAGTCGGTTAAGCGTCCAGCTTCTGCTCAGGTCATGATCTCTCATGGCTAGTGAATTCAAGTCCTGCGTCGGGCTCTGTGCTGACAGCTCAGAGCCTGGATCCTGCTTTGGAATCTGTCTCCTTCTCTCCCTCTGCCTCCCACCTCAAAAATAAATCAACATTTAAAAATTAAAAAAAAAAAAAAAAAAGATGAGAAGAAAGTGGTATTTAATAAGAGTCCTAAAACATCAAGGGTAACCTGATATAAAGCCGAGTTTCAAAATCCTGCATTATATAGCTGAAGGTATGTAAAAAACTCATCTTCAGTCTGCTATCCATGTTACTGTGTAATAATCATGTGTTATTCTTTCATCCTACTGTCAAAAGAAATGAATGGATGGAGGTATGACAGAGAGGTAACGGAGGGGGAAGGGAAGGAGGTAAGAAGGAAAAATAGACAAAGATATTCTGGCTTATTAACAATACTGTATGAGAGAAGTTAACCTTTTTATTATGAACCACTGGAAATTCTCAAGTACAGCTGTAGGCAGATACATTAAATCAGTGACCTGGCTATCTTAGTGATATGCAGATATAGTCCAATTCTATGCTACTACCCAGGGAAATAAACGAAATAGCCTTATTTTATACCATATATCATTAAAAAATATGAGACTAGACATCTATTAGAATTGACAGCAAAAGAAATCTAAAAAATATATATATACACACGTATAGTGGAGACTAATTGCAAAGGGTACCTTTCACCCTCTTTGAAGAAGCCAAAAGAAGATGATCTTCAGGTAGAATGTGGGTAATGATACCAATAGCTCTTTCTGCATGAAATCTGCAATACAGACAGATATATTCTGGCATTTTTTAGTTACAAATAATTAAAGCATTTTTTTAAAAAATCACAATTTATAATATAATACTGATGGAATTTCTAAAACTATCTGTGGTAAAGGGTACTGGTTTTTGTTTTTTAAATTTCCAACCTGTTGTGGACTGAACTTTTAGCATCCAATGAATTTCCATCTCCCAGAGAATAAACTGTGAAACTGTTATTATAGCCTACAAGCCTCAACATGATCTCTTACTGGGGCTGCTTCTCCGATCTCATCTACCCTTCTCAGGAAGAGCCCTCTCCTTGCCCTCCAAACGCAATGGCGTCGCAGGTTTCTGAACATGCAAAAGCATACTCTCACCTAGGACTCTTGCACTTGCTTTACTGTCTCTCTGGAAAACTCTGCCCCTGAATATCATCCAGCCATGGCTCACTCTTCAATGAAAAGCCTTTCCAGACAAGCCTATATATATAAAAGTCCCTAAAAAATTTACTATAGCTCTTTACTCTTAGTTTATTTTATTCTTCTTCACATAGCATGTCTTCTCATCTGATGTGTTTGGTTATTTGTTTATGGCCCCTCTACTAAATAGAAAGTAAGCTATCTGCCTGTTTTATCTACCAGTTCCTCTCAAGTAACTCCCAAGTCTTCTATCCCCGTATTTTCTCCTAGCTTGTCTTCCAATTCACTAATGGTCTCTTTTGTTGTGTCCAACAAAAGAGTTGTTTGTTTAACTTGTCTACAGGGTTTTAATGTCAGTGACTATTTTCTAATTCTAGCTATTACATTTTTTTCGAATAGCTCTTATTGAAATATGATTCATACCACACAATTCACCCATTAAAATGTACAAATTCAGTGGTTTTTAGTATAGTCACAGTTGTGCACCCATCACCACAGCAACTTCAGAATATTTTCATGACCCTAATAAGAAACTCTGGCACGAGGTGCCTGGGGGGGCGGTCCCTAGGGGTGCCAGGGTGACTAAGTTGGTTAAGCATCTGACTCCTGATTTTAGCTCAGGTCATGATCTCATGGTTTGTGAGATCCAACCCTGCGTCGGACTGTGCGCTGACAGCACAGAGGCTGCTTGGGATTCTCTCTCTCCCTCTCTGTGTGCCCCTCCTGCACTCACGTGCGGCACAAGTGCATTCTCTCAAAATAAACAAACATTAAAAAAACAAAAATAAAAACAAAATCTCTCTTGACTTTCTTCCAAACCCTGTCAGCCCTAGGCAACCACCAATTTACATTCTGTCTCTTACAGATTTGCCTATTCTGGACATCTCATATAAACAGAATCATACGATATGTGGTCTTTTGTGACTGGCTTTTCAATTAGCAGATTGTTTTCAAGCTTCATCCAGGTTGTAGCATCTATCAATTGTTTTAAAATGTGCCCTTTTTTCACCTTTATGTGGCCTCCAAAATACTACTGATTCCTTCTTTTACATCAGGGTCAGCAAATTTATTCTGTAAAAGGTCAGATAATAAATATTTTAGGTTGTGTGGGGCCATGTGCTCTGTCCCAACTACTCAAATTCTCCTGATGTAACATGAAAGCCACAGACAATACATGAGTGAATGAGTACTGCTATATTCCAATAAAACTTTATTTTCCCCAAATGCCATAGTTTGCTAACCCATTTTATATATTTAACCATTTAAGAATACTTTACAGTATAAACCAAAAAGTTTTGCTTGTTGTTATTGTTTGGGTTCTAATCCTGTTCATTATATTTGCTGATTCCCACTGATAGAAGAAATGTTTCCCTAGTTTATTTTGAAATATATATTTTTTAAGTTTATTTATTTTGAGAGAGAGTGACAGAGAGTGACAGAGAATCCCAAACACGCTCCATGCTGTCAGCATGGAGCCTGATGCAGGGCTCAAACTCACAAACCGTGAGATCATGACCTGAGGCAAAATCAAGAGTTGGACACTTAACTGACTGAGCCACCCAGGCGCCCCTATTTTGAAATATTTTTATGGTGAGTTCATCTCAGATAGAGCTAGATCTACGGAAAAGCTGTATGATTTTGGTTGAGAATTAATCACTTCTAAGAGTTTTGCGTTTTCTCCTGAAAGGCATCTCAGGAGAACTAGCAGTCTTAAAGTGCTTTTTCTTTCTCTCCCTTTTTTTTTTTTTTAAATGTTTATTCATTTTTGAGAGAGAGACAGAGCAGAGGATTAGCAGGGGAGGGACAGAGAGAGAGGGAGACACAGAATCCGAAGCAGGCTCCAGGCTTTGAGCTGTCAGCACAGAGGCCGATGCGGGGCTCGAACTCACAGACCGTGAGATCATGACCTGAGCCGAAGTCGGACGCCTAACGACTGAGCCACCCAGGCACCCCTTAAAGTGCTTTTTCAATGTGTTCCTCAGTTTGGGGATTCCTGAAGGCATGACAGTTCTAAATCCTGCTTTGAGTTCCTTTTTTGTTCAACTGAGAGCCCAACCTAAGATGAACGAGTTTCCTTGTCCTCTTTCTTGCCAATGGGAAATATTTTTTCTTTCTTTCCTTGAGGGTGCAACCTTGGTCTTGGTCTCATACAAGTATTTCAGTTCTAACTCACAGCTTCCTGTGGGCTAAATGCATCTTGAATCCAGGATTGTTGTCGACCAAAGGTACAGAAATTTCTAAGCTTTCTCATCACCCCAGGGCAGTTACACCACAGTTCATGTCTACCCTACAGGGGTTTTAGTCTGTGACTGGCCCTTGGGGATTTCCTCTCTCTCCTTTTTAAACTCAGTTACACATTTAAAAAGATGATCGTTATATTTTATTCACTATTTCTGCATGTTTTGAGCAAAATGTTTCTAAGTCTATCGTTTAGATAGAGGCTACTGTCATACCCAAAGAAAAATTATAAAGCATTCAAAAGATAAGCCATATTCTGCACGAAGATATACAAATCCCAACATTAAACCACATAAAATCTAAATGAATGCCTTATAAATTGGTTATAATTTTGGATGACTTCAAGAACATTTTAGGCATCTTGTTAAGACTCCAAGATGATAGATCTAATCCATAAAGGATTAGGAAAAACAAAACAAGAGCAACAGGATTTAATCTCTCCAGGAACACGGAACTTACAGCGCATTGTCGAATTTCCCAGAGCTATACTGGTGAACATAAGAGGAATAAGCCAAGTCTTCATGAGCTGTTGCTACGTGGATATTTTTGCCACCAAACACTGACTGCCGAATGTCAAGGGCTGCCTGAAACAGCGATGAAAATAATACTATAAATCCTGAGAAAACACTACCCAGTAATATTAAGCATTCTAGTAATTTAAATATATATTCTATATACAATCCCATCAGTTTTGAAGCAAAAGTCCTGCTGTATTTAAATCACAAGAGAACATAAAAATCACTTATAAAGTCTGGTTTTCTGAAGACTGAATCTAACTTACAAGGCAAGGGCTTCATAATAAAAATCACTCATATGTCCAGGAATCACATCAGTGTTTTTCTCTATGTCCTTCTTCAGAAGTGAACCATAAAATCAAGAATGCCTAATATAAGACCTGAAAGAATTGTTATCAACTTTCGTTGCTATTACAAAGTCAGCTATAATGATTCATACCAAGTCAACAACGAACAAGTCAATCACATGGGCAAAATGAAAAATGGAAAAGTACTCTTAACTACGAGCCCACAAGCCAATAATTCTTTTCCTGGATAGTTCTCTTTAATTCCTAAAGCATTTACTTTTAATCCTTCTAGATATCATTTAGTAAAATTATGTGCCATATTTGAGGAAGGGCTCAGAAAGGGGGTGTTTTTGAAAAGCGGGTTATACACCACAAACAAATACAGGTCAGCAAGTCAATTCGGGTTTAAAGAAAAAAGTGTAACTATTAACATACCTGATAAATTGCAACAGACTGACAGATATTATCTACATTGAGTAAGTAGAACCCATAATCTAGCAGTGTATCAGAATATTTTGGGTGTTTGGATCCAAAATGATCTCTATAAAAAGATATAAAACTATTAGGATATAAAGCAGAAAGAGACAATTTGAAATGGTATTTTTGTTAACAATCACCTACCGTGCCAAATACACTGCATGTTTAATTAGCTGTTCTGCCTTCTTAAATTCACGTTTTACAACACAAGCCTAAGGATAAAGTGAAAGATTATTATTAAATAACTCTCAAACAGTTGATCACTGTGCTAAAATAAGTACCTATTATATATTCAGACTATAATGGTCAAAAAAAAAACCATCTTCGAAAATAAATAAAAGGGTTCTATTTGTAATTTCTTCCCTTCTAAGTACTTGAAAATTCTATTATAAACAGATCTGCACATATTCTGGGAAATTATAAAGTTAAAAACGTTGACACTCATGCCCAATACAAACCTGTTGTAACGAAGTTACCTTACAAAGCTGATACACTCCCATTCTTCCAAGTTACATAATAAATAAGTGGGGCGAGGGTTCAAAATAGTATTTTCTGAACTGCTTTAAAAAAATTTTTTTTAACGTTTATTTATTTTTGAGAGACATAGAGACAGAGTGTGAGCAGGGGAAGGGCAGGGAGAGAGGGAGATACAGAATCTGAAGCAGGCTCCAGGCTCTGATGAGCTGTCAGCACAGAGCCCGACATGGGGCTCGAACTCACAGACTGTGAGATCATGACCTGAGCTGGAGTCGGCCGCTTAACCAACTGAACCATCCAGGCACCCCATAAGCTGCTTATTTATATCTCAGTTCTAGAGTGTCTTAAGTATCTTGTAGTTTTCATCTGTTAATTTTATTTTTTTTATTTTCTTATTTTTATTTATTTTGAGCACAGGAGAGACAAAGCATGAGTGGGGGAGGGTCAGAGAGACAGAGGGAGACACAGAATCCAAAGCAGGCTCTAGGCTGTCAGCACAGAGCCCGACATGGGGCTCGAACTCACAGACTGTGAGATCATGACCTGAGCCGAAATCGGATGCTTAACCGACTGAGCCACCCAGGCGGCCCTGTTAATTTTAAAATGCATAGAATTTTAAGTTTTCTTATTCTTAAAATATTCTGATTCATGAAAATAATCAATAGTTTTCAAACTCTAAATATTATCTGCATATATAAATATAAATCTTGCACATATATACTAAGTTTGCTTATTTATTTTGAGAGAGAGAGGATGAGCAGGGGAGGAGCAGAGAGAGGATCCCGAGCAGGTTCTGTGATGCCAGTGCAGAGCCCAGTGCGGGCTCCAACTCATGAACCATGAGACCATGACCTCAGCCAAAACCGAGTTGTATACTTAACTGAATGAGCCACCAAGACACTCCTAAATCTTGCACGTATATTAAACTGTCTTAACATTAAATGTATATCCAATGTTTTAAATTAATTAAAAATATAGTAATATCCCTCTTCTAGCTCTGATAATCCGAATAAAGTTATGCCACTTACTTGTCTAAAATGACTTATTTAAGAAGACTCACAGAAGTCTTAGGCTCTTCTAAATTATAATTTTTAGAATCTATTTTCTAACTGAACTTTCCATCATTAAAACCAACCAAAATGGAATACTCAAAATTAAAAAACCTCTGGGTAGAAAGAATATATTTGAAAAGTACATCAATACTTTAAAACTTAAGTGCACCAAAACAGCAATTTTAAAATATTAATGAATGGGTTCAAAGAGTTAATGCATTTGTTTTTAGACTAAGAAGAAACTAAAGGAAACAATCAAGTAAGTACTACCAAGCAGGTCAAGTAAGAAAGCTGTGACACTGTGAGGTTGCAATACCACCACTCAAAGATATAATACCAGGCTAGCCTTGAGGAGAAAAATGACCGAAGTCGCTACAATTGTGGCATAAGGAATTCAGGTTGCTGGAAAGGTTAAGAAAAACAAAAGCAAACTTGGGGCACCTGGGGTGGCTCAGTCAGTTAAGCATCTGACTTTGGCCTTAGGTCATTATCTCATGGTTTCTGAGTTCGAGTCTCACATCTGGCTCAGTACTAACAGCACAAACCCAGTTTCAGATTCCTTCCCTCTCTCTCTCTGCCCCTCCCCGTCTCACGCTCTCTCTCTCAAAAATAAATAAATGTAAAAGAAAAAGAAAAGCAAACTCAAATTAGAATAGCACCAAAATAATGTTTCAATCTGTACTTCAGTGAGTTGTATTATCAAAATGAATTTTTTCCTGGGTTTCCCTGGATATAGGAAAATTAGCTCAATTCTATACACAGGATAGTTTTAGAAATCAGGTTTCTAAAAGTGAACACAGAAACTTAGAAAACAGATCTTGTTGGTCCATGGAATATGTAATACCTAACTTGTTAAATAACAAGGTAATTAAAACAAATTTAAAGCTTGATAAATTCTGTAATTCATTAATAATTTTAACATTATACTCACCTTAGAAGCTTGTCTTAAAACATCCACCACAACTTTGACTGGTAACCCCACTGTGATTTCTTTCATTGCCTCAATGCACCATTTGTAAGCCTAAAAAATATTTACAGAACAGCACAAACTGATTAATCAAATTGACAGTATTTAATGAAATGATTGTGCATCTCTCTCCCAAGCTTTCAAGTACTTGAATAAGAACACACACGGTATTCACACTTCAAATTTTCTGAGACTAAGTTTTCTTGAAAGTGTAAGTTTGTTACATTTTTTCTTTGAAAAAGTGACACAGAAGAAACCAGGGCCATGTTCTCTCTTGTCCAAAGCCTTTGCAGATACTGTTCCCTCTACCTAGTATACATTCCTCTTTCTTAAACCCAAGTTAAGAAGGTAACGCAAGTAACTTAACAGTTAAACCCATCTAACTTGTCTTTCAAGTCCTAGATTAGGCTTCCTGGACTTTCTTCTCCTAAGGTAATGATTATTATGTATCTTAATTACCTGTTGAGTGCTTACTTTGTAAGAGTTAGTGTTCTAAGCACTTTATGTGTCTTAACACATTTAACTGACACAACAGCCCTATGAGATGCAAACTATTATGGGAAAATGAGGTGCAGAAAGGTTTAGTGCCAGGGAATGTGCTAACACCTAGGTATCTATTGGGAAATAACATATGTCCTTCCTCTCCCAGTGCTTGGTGGAAGAAAAGATTTCCTTTGCAAGCTTCCTTCTCTTCCATTCTACCTAAAAGATTCAGAAGGAATTTTTATACAAAAATGAAATGTATGTGATTTAGGCCAAAAAAATCTGGTTTATTAAGACACTACACAAACGGATGTTGTTCCAGAGTGATAAGTTAAAATCCTTCAAACTATAGTGACTGTAACACTGCTTTAAAATTTTTACCGCTCCTGGGGTGCCTGGGTGGCTCAGTCAGTTAAGTGTCTAATTCTTGGTTTCAGCTCAGGTCATCTCACAGTTCGTGAGTTCGAGCCCCACATCAGGCTCCGTGCTGACAGAACGGAGCTTGCCTGGGACTCTCTCTCTCCATCTCTCTCTGCCCCTCGTTCACTCTGTCTTTTTAAATAAATAAACTTTAAAAAAAAATTAAAATATTTACTGGTCCTCTTTGGAGAAGGATATATTCCCTTCCACACTAAAGATGACCATGGTCATGTGATCTCCTTCAGCCAACTGAAAAACTAATTAAAATATGAGAAGTGAAATGTGCGATTTCTGGGGAAAAGCTCCAAGAGCAAGTAATACTTCCTCATGATGTTTTTGCCTCTGCTCTAAGGCTGGTAATGTTCTAGACAGAGGATGCTCACCACATGGTTTTGATCAAGTGTAAACAGAATGTTAAGCAGACCTAATAGGCATCCCAAGACAGGATGCAGCATGAGCAAGAAAAACTTATTTTTCCATGTCACTGCTATTTTGGGGCTTATATTACCTCAGCTTAGCTGAGGCCATGCTAACATCAAAATCTGACGATAATTCATTGTACTATATCCTCAATATTTGTATACTTTTCTGTAGACATCAATGACAAAGTTATCTATATTTAAAAGAATAAGCTATCTGGGTGTCTGGCTGGCTCAGTTGGTAGAGCATGTGACTCTTGATTTTGGGGTGGCTGAGTTCAAGTCTCACACTGGGCATAGAACTTACTTAAAAAAAAATAATAAACTATCAAAATTTTTGAAGAAACATCTATGGCCTTAAACATTCCTCATGAATGTGCTGAGTGTTGCAAAGACCATGAAAAAAAAAAAACAGTATAATTCTCTAATCTAAATGTAAACAGAAAATAACTGTCAATTAAACAGTAACTGCCTAGTAAAGAAAGTGGAAACTGGTAAATAAAAGGCATTTTTGTTCCACTGAATACACTGGTGGGCCTGGACATATTAAGATATTGGTGGAACTGGGTATGAAGCAAAGAATGGCAAGATATGGATCACTTTATGTAAGAGAAAGAATCACTTTATGTAGAGATCCAGGGGGCACTATGAACAACAGGAATGAAAAGAGGAATCAGAGGCGGCTAAGAGGACTTCCTATGCGGAGATATAAAAAGATGGTGGGGCACCTGAAGAACTTTAGAAGTAGGCATTTCTTTCTTTTTAAAAAAATATTCATTCATTTTTTGAGAGAGGGAGAGAGGAAAAGTGAGAGAGTCAGAGAGAGAGAGAGGCAGAGAGAGAGAGAGGCAGAGAGAGAGAGAGGCAGAGAGGGAGACATAGAATCTGAAGCAGGCTCCAGGCTCTGAGCTGTCAGCACAGAGCCTGACCGGGGGCTTGAACTCATGAACCATGAGATCATGACCTGAGCCGATGTCAGACACTTAACCAACTGAGCCACCCAGGCGCCCCTTAAGATAGGCATTTCTAATACTCAAATTGTTGCTGGACATCTGTCTCTCATTTCCAGTAAAGTCATCTATCCACACAAAGGCCTTCTGTGTATGAGGCTCTTTGTTCTTGGTGTGTGAAAAGAAAAGAAAGAGGCCAAGTTCTATATTTGGATTGAGAAACTATGGAACAATCATTGCACACAAGGGGCAGCAAAACAATCCATCAACAGAACTAATTCAGCAGACAGAGGATTCATCATCAAATGTAACCAGAAAAACATACATAAGCCCCCTAAGAAATTGTAAGCATGTTGATAAAGGTTTCAGATTTTATAGGTGGATTTCATGTCTTCTTACATGGATATGAATAGTAGGATGATCATAGCATCAGGGTTGCACATTACTGTATAATCATTCTAGAATTTTCTAGCTTTACCTCTAATTGTAATTTTCCTTCATGGAAAATATGGAATATGTTAATGGGACAAAAATCAAGATAGGGATAATTATAAAACATGAAAGCAAAATGACAGCTATGTGGCAGCATAAAATAACTATGATATCCTTCCATAAATAAAGCAACCAAGTAAGGGAGTTAAAAAGGCATAGATCACTTCTCACTTACATATTCATTAGTGCTGAAGCATTAATTTAATAGTATAAAGACAGGAGTGAAGTTATCTTTCTCATAAGGCAGAGGAAGGAGAAAAACAATGCAATAAAGTATAATAAATAAAATCTAGCTTCCCATTAAAATGAATGCCTTCAAGTTATGAGAGTTCACCCAGAGCTGCGCATCCAATAAAAAAGCATCTATTAAAGGTTCATTTGATAGAGCATGCCCATCAAAATAATTTAGATAGCGGTATATTTGGTCAAATTAAAAACAAAAATAGGCCATAAATCATACATGTTTATTTAAAGTACATCTCACAGAATACTCTTCTTGTCTCATTTTAAATATTCCATTACACATCTGTACTGCTTTAAATAAATCTAATATGTAAAAATATAATTAAAATAAATACTAGATTGTATGACTTATCCTCTTAAAAATTTTATTATTTATTTTTATTTTTTAAAGAAAAAACATTATTTATTTATTTTTTTTTAAAGGACACGAAAGACCTTTCTTTTTTTTTTTTATCGTTTATTTATTTTTGAGAGACATAGAGACAGAGTATGAGACAGGGAAGGGCAGAGAGAGAGGGAGATACAGAATCCGAAGCAGGCTCCAGGCTCTGAGTTGTCAGCACAGAGCCCGACGCGGGGCTCGAACTCCCAGACCATGAGATCATGACCCGAGCCGAAGTCGGCCGCTGAACCGACTGAGCCACCCAGGCGCCCCAGAAAAAACATTTTTTAAAGTAATCTCTACAGCCAACATGGGACTCAAACTCACAACCCTGAGATCAAGAGTCGTGTGCTCTACCGACTGAGCCAGCCAGGCACCCTCATCCTTTTTTATAAATTGAAGTACAGTTGACATGCAGTGTTATGGTGGCTTCAGAATGCAACGCAGTGATATGACAATGTTATACATTATGCTATGTTCACTACAATAAGGGTAGTTCCATCTGTCACCATACATTATTACGATATTACTGACTACGGTCCCAGGACTTACATATGTTGTAACTGGCTGTTTTGTACCTCTTAATGTCCTTCACCTATTCTGCCCATCTCTCCCACCCATAACTACTAGTTTGTTCTTTCTTTTTTTGTTTGTCTGTGATCACGATGAAATGCACTTCGAAACACTCACCTCGTCATAGTGACTTTTTGCAAATAGCAGTGCACACAGTTCTCCATACAATGCAGCTTTATTTGCTTGCTGGCCATGTTTTGAGAGTTTATCCATATATGTCTGAGCTAACTTAAACGTTTCTTCACCCAAGTGATATTTGCAGTTTCCATTTCGTACATGAAGTAACCTACAAAAGCAGAAATAACATTCCTTTATTTTTGATATTTCTGGCATGGTCCTCACAGACCACTACTTAGTACTACCCAAGTGAGTTAAGGAAACCAAATGCAAGAAGTACAGCAGCACTGGAAAATAACTGTCTGGCCCAAACCATGACTGACTAAAGCACATATAGAGTTGTCTCTTCCCAGAAAACTACCCATGATTAATCTCACCCAACTCTGATTCTTTTTTTTCTTTAAATAATTGTATACTTTGTGCACTTACTATGTGCTATATACCTAACTTTGAACTTTTTGTTCCAAATCCAAAAGTAATGCAGTGTCATTATAAAAAAAAATTGGAAAACAATGAAAAAATAAGATCAACATGAAATACTATTACCTACCATTACTTTTCATTCTTTTTTTTCTAGTTTATTTGTACAATACTTGATCAGTAACTTTATCTCATGTTGCTTCATGTATGCTCATTTTTTGTTATCTTTCCGGTAAGGTAAGTTGACTGAAAATAGTGGTATTGTCACCTATTTCTTTTACCTTTATCTTCTATAGTGGAAAAATACAGAGTTCTTTACACAAAATAACTGCAAAACCACGTACACTATCTAATGATACGTAAGAGTAGCAATATGCGTTAGATCCGACTGTGATACTAACAGACTATATACATCTGTATAGACTATGCAAGACAGTGAAGACCTGACATATATTTATCTATCTGATATTGCTGGCTAGAACTTTATGTGCTCATATCATGTCAATACAATCTTCTGAAAATGCTCAGCCCTGAGAGGGAATAGAGGGAACAGATAAAAATCATTTCAAAGAAACCAAGTATGGAGAATCTGGGAAGGATTCTTCAGGAATAAAAAAACAGATATTTAAATTTTATTTTTTCTATCTATACCAAAAATGAAAGAAAGATCAGTGACCCAAGATGAGAAACATCTAACAATCTTCTATCATTTCTTTGTACAGTCAGGGAAAACAGATGGAATAATTTCAAATGAACCAAGACAACTCAATAAGGTGGCAAATACTATACAAGGCCAGTGTGCATCCTTCCGACACTCTCCGGACAGTTATCTGCTTTTAGAAAAGACTAAAACCCTCAAGCAGAATGATATACTAAGGTTAACCAAAAATTCTGAATATTTTGTAACATGAAATTTCAACTTAAAGCAGAAATAAGTGTAGTGTTTTTCAGGCTTTTCTAGAATGGTGAATTGAATGGATTTATATTTTTAAGCAGAAATATAAAAGTAGAAAAATGTATGTCTTGGTATACATTCCAAATAAAAAATTTTTTTCAATGTTTTATTTTTGAGAGAGCGAGCATGAGTGGGGGAGGGACAGAGAGGGAGGACAGAGGATCTGAAGCAGGCTCCAGGCTATGTGCTGACAGCAGAGAGCCCAAAGCAGGGTTCAAACCCATGAACTGTGAGATCATGACCCAAGCGGAAGTCAGACACTTAACTGACGGAGTCACCCAGGTGCCCTGGTATACAGAAAATTTTTAATACTAAAGTAAGTGTACTGATACAGAACAAAGAGCCAATGTGACTTGACTGCCAAATTGCTGTTCTAATGGCCAAGTAGTTTGCAATGATCTCTGTCACAAAGGAAACCACACACGGGAAAACAGAACTCGCACACGGGAAAACAGAACTGAAATCTAGTAAAAGATTACTGGAAAAAAGAAATATAGTAGTTCAGATGATTACGTTTTGAGAGACTCTTATAATCAATTATTGACAGAGCACCTATTACGTGCCAGTCATTTTTCTAAGTGAAAGGGATATAGTGGTAAATAAGACCCTAAGAAACTTCACTCTAGGGGGAAGGAGTATAGGATAGGTAGACAAACACACCAAAAAGTAAGACTTTTAGTTAAAAATAAATGCAGGGTGCCTAGGTGGCCCAATCACTTAAGCATCCAATTCTTGATTCCAGCTCATGTCATGATCTCATGGTTCCGAGAGTTCAAGCCCCGCATCAGCCTCTCTGCTTGGGATTCTCTCTCTCCCTTTCTCTCTCAAAATACACAAATAAACTGAAAAAATATATATAAATGCTATGAGTCTTATAAAAATAGGGTATTTTTGGGGCACCTGGGTGGCTCAATCAGTTAAGTATCCAACTCTTGATTTCATCTCAGATCAAGATTCCAGGGTCATGGGATTGAGTCTACACTCAGCGTGGAGCCTGCTTGAGAGTTTCTCTCAATCTCTCATCTCTCACCACCCTGCCACCTCTCTCCCCTGCTCGTTCTCACTCTCTCTCAAATTAAAAAAAAATTATTTTTAAGAAATCTCTGTATCTGGGTGTCTGGGTGGCTCAGTTGGTTGGACATCTGATTTCATCTCAGGTCATGATCTCGCAGTTCATGAGTTCGAGCCCCGTGTCGGGCTCTGTGCTGACAGCAAGAAGGCTGCTTGGAATTCTCTCTCCTTCTATCTCTGCCCCTCCCCTGCTCACTCTCTCTGTCTCTCTCTCTCCCTCTCTCTCAAAAGTAATAAAATAAACATCAAAAACAAAACAAGAAATCTCTACATCCAATGTGGGGCTCCAACTCACAACCCCAAGATCAAGAGTCATGCTCTATTGACTGAGCCAGCCAGGTGCCCCATGATCAGGAACTTCTTAAAGAAGGTTCTCAGGGTAGAGAGGGAAGAATTGTCTTGAGAAGGTAACATTTGAGTTGATACCTAAATGACGAAGAAACAATCATATGAAGGTCTGCGAGGAAGCATGTTTCAAACAGAAGGAATAATGAGTGCAAAGGCCCTGAGAAAGGGAAAAAAAATCTGGCATAATCTAAGAACAGACAGAAGACCAACATGTCTGAGGTATTATGAATAAAAGATTATGTAATAAGAGATGAGAAAGCAGGGGTGTCTGGGTGGCTCAGTTGGTTAAGCGTCCAACTCGATCTCAGCTCAGGAGATCAAGCCCTGAGTTGGACTTTGTGCTGACAGCATGGAAGATGCTTGGGTTTCTCTCTCTCCCTTATGCTGTCTCTCTCTCTCTCAAAATAAACAAACTTAAAAAAAGATAGAGAGGCGCATCTGAGCGGCTCAGGTTCTGATCTCAAGATCCATAGGTTTGAGCCCCATCGGGATCTATGCTGACAGCTCAGAGCCTGGACTCTGCTTCGGATTCTGTTTCTCCACCTCTCTCTGCCCCTCCCCTGTTCATGCTCTGTCTCTCTCTCTCTCAAAAATAAATAAAACATTAAAAAATTGTTTTTAAAACAAAAGAGAGAGAGAGAGAGATGAGAAAGCAGAGATAAGAAAGATTTAATAGGGCCTTGCCAGGTCAGGGTAAGGAGTTTTGGCTGTTAACAGTAAGATTTGATTTATGCTCTAGTATAATGCTAACAGAATATCCTGAAATGCTCTATATATCTGCTCTGCCCAATCTGTGCCCAGCCACAAGTGTCTACTGAGTATCTGAAATATGCCTGATGTGACTGAGGACCGATTTTTAACATTAATTAATTTAAACAAGTCATATATGGTTAATGACTACACAGACTGGACATTGCAACTCTAGAAAGACTGCTCTGGCTACAGCGTGGAAGATGGACAGATGGATTATAATGAAGCCGAGGGAGAAGGCAAGACAATCAAGACAGAAGGTATTACAACAGTCTTAAAAAAAGAAAAAAAAAGACCTTGAGAAAAAAGGATAGGTATTAGATACAGAGTTGATAGTTATCCAAGAGTTTCAATGAGGAAAAGGTTAAACTCAAGCACAGGTTGTAAATTTATAGAATGAACAGAACAGTATTCACCTCTCATTTCTACAAAACTAAAAATTGCATTTCCAACAACAGTCACTATATTCTCCTTAAAAATAAATTTCTAGGAATTATTTAATAATTGGCATATGATGGGGTAGCAAACTAAGTATTTTAAGCCAGAAATGCACAGCTTGGTATTTTCTCCAGTTCCTGCTGGTTGTCTGTTGAAACAAAAGGGCAAATTAAACATATGGAGACTTCAGGGTCTGTATGTCCATCTGGGCTGACACAGAACAGGATGAAGGATCCAAAAAACTTTTAGATCCAACTGAGGATCTAATTTTGCCTCAATATACTCGGTCTAATGAAACGGTAGGTTCTCAAAGTTCTCCAAATGTGGTTCTCCAATGTAACCATAATATTTTATTTAATTATCTTTTAAAAATATTTTACTTTTAAGAGCGGTGTTAGGTTCACAGTAAAACTGAGAAGGTACATACACCCTCTTTCCGTTAATATGTTATTCTTTTTTAATGTTTTGTTTTTGAGAGAGGGTGTGCAAAGCAGGGGAGGGGCAGAGAGAGAGAAGGACAGAAGATCCCAAGCAGGCTCTGCACTGACAGCAGTGAGCCCAATGCCGGGCTCAAATTCATGAACTGTGAGATCTCGACTGAGCTGAAGTCAGACTGCGTCACCCAGGCGCCCCTCCCATAGTATGTTATTTTTATGAGAAAATACATTTGCATCTATTTGATCAACAGCTATTGTCAAAAGCAATTACTATTTAACTGAT
This sequence comes from Paguma larvata, assembly GCA_030068075.1. NCBI lineage: Eukaryota > Metazoa > Chordata > Mammalia > Carnivora > Viverridae > Paguma > Paguma larvata. The sequence goes on from JAINVK010000416.1 coordinate 91,943, forward strand.
AAAACTATTCACTGTTTGAAAGAAAAATATACAAGTTTAGAAGTCATTAGCTTATGAATACATTCACTATAAGACTGAGCAAGATGGGGCGCCTGGCTGGCTCAGTTGAGTGTCTGACTCTTGATTTCGGCTTACACGATCTCGCGGTTTGTGAGTTTGAGCCCCATATGGGGCTCTCTGCATCAGCAACAGAGCCCGCTTCAGATCCTGTCTCCCCCTCTCTCTGCTCCTCCCCAACTCACGCATGTGCGGGCTCTCTCTAGCTCTCTTTCTCAAAAATGAATAAACATTTAAAAAACGTCAAATCAAATTTGGGGAGAAAAAACTTACATAAAAATAGCTATAATTAAATGTTACATAGAAAAAAGAAGACAGTAAAAAAAGAATTACTTCTAGACTTCCCCTGCCTTTCCTTTAAGTACATCTGTTAAAAAATGTATTTTTAAAGAAAACATTTGTAAATAAAATACTAATCTTATTACACAATTCCAGAAATGTAAACAGGAGTAAAAAAATAAACACCCAAGAAATACATGTTTTTATTTTCCCAGCATCCAGTGCCTGGCACAGGTCTGGGTACACTGAGGCAGTCAATAAGTAATTACTGAATGAATGAATGCACAAGCTCTACACCATAGCAAATATATATATATGTGCATATATGTATATACATATATACGTATATAATACGGGCGCCTGGGTGGCTCAGTCAGTTAAGCGTCCGACTTCGACTCAGGTCATGATCTCATGGTTCGTGAGTTTGAGCCCCACAATGAGCTCTCTGCTGTCAGCTCAGAGCCTGCTTCAGATCCCCTGTCTCCCCCTCTCTCTCTGTCCCTCCCCACTCTCATGCTCTTTCTCTCAAAAATAAATAAAAAATACGTATCTACACATACATAAAATATATAGTCTGGTTCGTAACATTCAAATCTAAACGAAGATGCCTACGGCAAATTAACTCTATTTTGGTGATCAGAGATAGGAGGCCAGACTACTGAAACTATGACATATAAGTATCACCTCTGAGGTTTACTCACCTGTTGGAAATATATTTATACAAGCTCAAACTATAAAAGCCACTAAGGATCGTTACAATAGGATCTGTTCCAACTTACCTCACACAACATTCTACTGCACGAAACCAATGAAGCATCTCATCATGTAGAGTACACAACTGAAGACAGGACAGAAAAACCTTCTCAGCATCACTGTACCAGCCTGCATCTGAAAGAAAGCCACCTAAAGGACAAGAAAACCAGCAACTTTATTTTTTTTTGGAAAACCAGTAACTTTAAATAATTTTAAATAATTTAATACTTTTTAAAAATAATTTAATAAACCACTTGAAAGCTATAATGCTTAAAATTAGTATTATCTAAAATGAAAACACCCATAATATTAAAGTCCTGTGTTTATTAGCCCACAACAAAGATACTGTGAAGCAAAAAATAAAACAAAAACTTTCAAACGAGGAGAATTAGATCAAAGTTGAGACCTTGAATAAGGAGTCAAGAGTTTTAACCCTCTAAAAATACTCCATAGCCTAAGAATTGACATTTTCCAGTTAATTAGCCATATATTTCAATGATCCTAAATTTTCAGTCTCTCCATTCCGAATCTCAAAGAACATCTCAATAAAGCTATTATTTAAAAAATTGTCTCTATCAGCACATACTTTTGGTATGAAGTTTTTCCACTGTTGTGGTAATTTTAGGATCAAGACCAATAACTTAACTATCAGTTCTATCTCCAAGATATTTCTTCAATCTGACTCATTACAACAGCCAGACATTGGTATAATGTTTGTGGAGCTGACGGAGGACCTCAATGAATACTAAAAGCTTTCTGCCTTTCGCTTTTGTTGATATTAAAGTTATTCTACATATTTTTACATAATCATCTAGGACCAAAGGGATATCAACCTTAACATTCATCAAGATCACAGATACTCTTGTTAGAGACATTCTTTGGTGACAATTCTTGATTGCAGTTTATACTCCATGCGATTACCAATTCTATGACCACTATAAAGAATTATTCTAAGTTTGAAGGAAACAATCATGAAAATTTGATGGCAACTTGTATGTGCACGTGTAAGAGAGCTAAAACATGCATGTGCACACATTAACGTGAGAAGTTAAAAATGAAAGGTAGTCTGTGTTGATAGAACAGTCCTGTATCTTGATGGTAATGATAGTTATATCAATCTTTACACGGAATCAACTGCAGAGAAACACACATACGCGAGTACATGTAAAAACTGTTGAAAATTCAATAAGGTCTATAGTCTACTTAACAGTATTAAACTTGGGGGTGCCTGGATGGCTCAGTCAGTTAAGCGTCCAACTTCAGGTTAGGTCATGATCTCACGGTTCATGAGTTGAGCCCCACGTGGAGCCTGCTTCAGATTCTGTGTCTCCCTCTCTCTGCTCCTTCCCCACTCAACTGTGTGTGTGTGTGTGTGTGTGTGTGTATCTCAAAAATAGACATTTAAAAAAATTTTAAAAACAGTATTAAACTCATGTCAATTCCTGGTTTTGATATTGTCTGTGAATCTATAATTATTTCTAAAAAATGTTTAAAAGATGAAAAGAAGGGTAAGCAACAACTTTAATAAGTAGTTGCTTAAATGTACTTATCTATATAAATTTGTAAAAAAAACCATATAAAATGTTATGCAGGGCCGCCTGCATAACAGCGTGGCTCAGTCGTTTAAGCGTCCAATTCTTGATTTCAGCTGAAGTTATGATCTCATGACTCCTGGGTTTGAGCCCCATGTCAGGCTCGGTGATGACAGAATAGAGCCTGTTTGGGTTCTCTCTCTTCATCTCTTTCTGCCCCTCCCCCATTCATGCTCTCTGTGTCTCTCAAAGAAATTTTTTTTAATGTTTATTGTTTACTATTTATTTTTGAGAGAGAGGAACAGACCATGAGTGGGGGAGAGGCAGAAAAAGAAAGAGACACAGAATCCAAAGCGAGCTCCAGGTTCCAAGCTGCCAGCACAGAGCCCAACGCGGGGCTCGAACTCACACACGAGATCATGACTTGAGCCAAAGCTGACTGCTTAACCGACTGAGCCACCCAGGCACCTCCAAATAAACATTTTTAAAAAATGTTACACAAAACTTAAATGGTATTTTTCTCTCTATATAATAACACACAAAACCTTCTCAGACTCCTTCCCCATGTATGTTTTCAGTATTCTCATAACATCCCCATCAGGAAATACAGGATTACCCTCATTTTTAGAGACTGAAAAACTGAGGCCCTAAAAGGATTAAGTCTCATGTCACAGCATATGGTAAGCTGGTGAAAGAGGCTGGTGGCAGCAGGACATGTTAGCAAAATATGTGGTAAGGAATCTATAGATGCAGGATCCTAAACTCTTAGCTATGTGACTTGAGCAAGTTACGTAAGTTTTCTGAATCTTTCCTCATTTGTAAAGTGCCATTAATACCATCACATCACTGGAACGTTACGAGGATTTGGAAAAGATAACATTTAAATGCCTACTTAAGTGTTTGGCACAAAGTTAACATTCAGTAAACCATACGTAAGTTTTCTGATGTTTTTCTCCTAACCTCCTTATGTGGCCTTTGGGAATGCTTTGGTGGAATCCTTTATCACCAGTAGGGTTAATGAGTTTACTATTGCTTACCTAAAACAAAGCCGACCTGAATGGCTTTTTCTTTTACTGCAGCCTCTGATTCTGCTATGTAAGAGCACCGCCTGCTGAACGAGTAGGCCAAGACTGAAGCAACTTTCACACCATGATCCATCAAGGCCTGGAAACAATGATGAAGCAAATGTCTGGAAGAGAAGAAAAGATTATTTTATAAAGATAACATATTTCACGGTTTTAGAAAGTGCTAGCTTGCTTTTTATTTTTTTTTTAAGTTTATTTATTTATTTTGAGGGAGAAAGAGAGAACGCATGTGCATGGGTGTGCACATGTGTGTGTAAGCAAGCAAGGGAGGGGCAGAGAGAGGGAGAGAGAGAATCGCAAGCAGGTTCCGCGCTAGGAATGAAGGGCTTGAACTCATGAACTGTGCAATCATGACCTAAGCTGAAATCATGAGTTGGACATTTAACTGACTGAGCCACCCAGGAGCCACCTAGCTTGCTTTTTAAAAAAATAACAGTATCATTATTTTCCAAGATAGAATAAGATTAAAAAAAAAAAAACCTTCTGCTTTATGAATTATGAGGCCATAATCCACAATTTAGCCTAATATTTTTATTTAGTAGATAATGGAGTGATCCTGTATGTGTAAACAAATGGCAATAAAGAATAAAACTAACTTTTCTTTTTTTAAAAATTATTTTAGAAGAGAGAGGGAGGATACGAACAGGAGAGAGGGACAGGGGGAGAGAAACAGCAAGGAGCCTGACGTGGAGCTTGATCCCAAGACCCTGGGATCATGATGTGGGCCGAAATCAAGAGTTGGATGCTCAACCGACTGAATCACTCAGGCGCCCCTAAAACTAACTTTTAAAAACCAAATCTTCTTATAATTCAACAATAACCCAATTTAAAAATGGGAAATGGATTTGAACAGAGATTTCTCCAAAGAAAATATACAAATGAGCAATAAGTACAAGAAAAGATGCTCAACATCTTAGTCATTAGGGACATGCAAACCAAAATCACAATGAGATACCACTTCACACCCGCTAGGATGTCATCATTATTCTAAAAAAGTGATGGCAAAAATATGTAAAAAGTGGAACTCTCATTCATTGATGGTAGGAACGTAAAATGATACAGCCACTATAGAAAATAGTTTTGAGGTTACTAAAAAAGTTAACATAGGGTTATCATATGTATACACCCCTAGTTATATATACAAGAGAACTTAAAACATATGCCTACACAAAATCTTGTCCATACATGTTCACAGCAGCATTATCATAATAGCCAAACAGCCAAAATGTTCACCAACAGATGACTAGATAAATAAAACATAGTATATTCATACAATGGAAAATTACTCAGCCATAAAAGGAAGTACTGATACAAGCAATAACATGAATAAACCTTCAAAACATTATAAGTAAAAGAAGCCAGTCACAAAAGACCATGTATCATACGATTCTCTTTTCTAAAATAGGTAAATTCAGAGACAGAAAGTTGATTAATGGTAGGTTGGGGGTAAGAGGAAATAGGAAGTGATTGTTAATGGGCACAGGGTTTTCTTTTTGGGGTGATGAAAATGTTCCAGAATTAGATGGTGGTGATGGTTGCAAAACCTTGTGAATATACTAAAAGACACTGAATTAATTATACAATTTAAATAGTGAATGTGGTGGTATGTGAATTATATCTTAAGAAAAAACTTTAACAAAATTGTAAATAATAGAATCACTGCTTTGGATAAAGGGGGAAAAAGTCAAACTACATGCTTTTAGTTTCACAAATATATTAAACACTTACCAGGGGATTTTGACTTGGTGAAAGATAACCTGAGAGATGAAACAGAGGTATTCCACTAAATCTTTACGATGGCTACATTTAGAATTGTATAGAGAAATTCAAATCTCAGAAAGCTAACCTTTTCTTAAAGAAAGCTTTTTAAAAGTTTTGCTATAGCCTTCTTTTACCAAAATCAAGTTCTCACTTATTTATTTATTTAACAGATTAATTTTAATTATTCAACTAACCAAAAAGTTTCTCTATAGTACACTTCAAAGTTTCCTCTAACAGTGAAATTATGTTATTTACTTGTTTACTATTTTATCATTTCTCTCTAAAATACAAAATCCATGAGGAAGAGATGTTGTAGAACTTATCCACAGCATCTTGAACAGTACCTGATGCGTACTAGGCACTGAACAAGTATATGCTTAATTTGTTGAACAAATGAAACAACTTGGCAATATTCATATTAGAAATTAGCAGTAATTTTTAAAACTGTATTTTTATTTTCCTGGAAGTATGGGTTAGGAAAAAGAAATAATATTTAAAGCAAATTTCAGGAAGAATGCTAATGAGAATAGCAAGTATAATCAAAGGCCATATCGTCTACATTTGTATGTGGCTCCACTACATGTAACAGTCACAATGAGGAAGATGAATTCAATTTCCTTTTCTTGAACACAAAAAGCAAGGTGGTACTGATGATTTCACAATAATGGGTAGGTACTTAATGTCACTGAATTGTACACTTAAAAAGTTACAATAAAATTTAGGTTATGTATAGTTCACTACAATTTTTAAATAGGGAATTTACCTTTTATCCAAAGCTCTCAATACTTTAGCAAAAACTTCCAATTCACAAAATTCACTGCCCAGTTGACATAAGCGTCCCTGTTGGTAAAGCTGAAATGAAAAAATGAAAAAGGTAATTAAAAATTTTTAATTTAATTTTAATTGTACTTTAATTATACTTCTAGATAGAATTTGATGGACTTAATATTTAATGAATTTAATGGGTACTACCCAAAGTCAGTATGATTCCACAGTAATACTAAATTAACAAATTTCTATAATTCATACAAGACATTTTAATAGATTTATATAACATTAAAAATTAACATTTACAAATTAATATCTGGTACATGTTAAATACTACTAAGTGCTATATACTTATTTATTAAATAAACATAAAGAGTTATATTCAAAAAACTTTTTTTTTAAATGTTTTATTTATTTTTGAGAGACAGAGACAGCATGTGAGCAGGGGAAGGGCAGAGAGAGAGAGGGAGACACAGAATCCAAAGCAGGCTCCAGGCTCTGAGCTGTCAGCACAGAGCCTGATGCGGGGCTCGAACCCACAGACTGTGAGATCATGACCTGAGCCGAAGTCGGCCGCCCAACCAACTGAGCCACCCAGGTGCCCCTAGAACTTCTTTTAAAAATAACATTTTAGGGGCACCTGGGTGGCTCAGTTGGTTGAGCGTCCGACTTCGGCTCAGGTCATGAGCTCATGGTCTGTGAGTTCTAGCCCAGTGTCAGGCTCTGTGCTGACAGCTCGGAGCGTGGAGCCTGCTTCAGGTTCTGTGTCTCCCTCTCTCTGCCCCTTCCCTACTCACACTCTGTCTCTTTCTCTCAAAGATAAATAAACATTAAAGAAAATTTTAAAAAAATAACATTTTAACAAATGTGTTCAACGTTTATCACCAATAATATGTGCACATGGTTAAAAAGAGACAAATACTACTGTCCCTCTTTCTCCCACTCCAGCTTCACCAAATGCTTTGAATTTATATGTGCTATATAAATACAGTGCCTTAGACGCTGGAATTTTATCTTATTAATTCACTTTATATTACACTTAACTCTTAACTCAGTTTATAGTACATGGGTTTCAAAAACAAGACAAGATTTAGAGTTCATGTGTCAAATGGGCCAGTTAACTTTGCGTTGGGAAAACACACCACAAACTCAGTCAACTAGTTCTTAGGTATAAATCACTAGTCGCAATGGAAGCCAGGTCAAACTATAAAAGTATATTAATGCAAATCAATAGGACTGCTGTGAAAAATCTGTAACTACCTATGGAGAGAAGAGATAAGGAACCACCACATGCCCAGAAGGAGAAGCAAAAATGTTATTTTCACATAAAATGGATGGATACTCATATTAACAGTAAACTTTCATAAGGAAAGATTTGCAATTTTAGAGATGATTATGTTTTCTGCTATAGTAAGAGGTTCTGGGAATGTATACAGTAAAATTCACTACTATTAATCACTGTCATATTTACTTTGACTATTAACCAATGTAGAATAACCTGGAAAACAAAGTTGAGAATTTATGACCTAATCCCTATGTGGGAGCTTAACAATGTGGTAAGTTTTTATCTAGGGCAAAAAAATAAATGTACTTATCAAAATAAGTATATACACATACTCCAAAAATGGTATAGTACAAAAAAATCTTCTTACCAAAATAATTCATCATTAGCAAACTTAAGGTTTAGAATTTCTTTTAACACGGGAGAAATGAAAACAAGTTATACAACCTTTTTGCCTGTACTCACCAGTTAAATAAAGACAATTAAGATTTGTATGTTCTACAACTCATAGTATGCCTTTAATGACTGAAAATTAGTTTATCTTACTAAGTGAGATTTGAAATTAAAATTCAGAAAAGTTGCTTCCTTAGTTACAATGTAAACATGCCCTTATTAACATAAGCCCCTCTCCCCTTTTACTCATCTGTTCAATTTTTCTAGCTAAAAATGCGTTCGCATAACTTAATTGTTTCAAATTATCCTTGCCAGATTTATCCAAAAAATGCAAACTTCACAAACATTCTGTGAATTGGACTTGTGCATACTGATCCAGAATAAAAATAGCATTTAATGCTTAAAAAGATCTAATATGTTCCAGGCACTGTTCTAAGTGTTTTTCATAAATAACTCATTATATTCTTTCACAGATAAGGAAACTGAGGCATATAAAGTTAAATAGCCTACTCAAAATCACACAATTAAAAAATGGTAAAGCACAAATCTGGCCCCAGGCAGTCTGTCCTTACATCCATGTTCTTAGTAACATACACTACCCTGACTCTTGAAGATAATCTATCAGGAATGAAGAGTATATATAAAAAGGGTAATTTTTAGTGGGGGGGAATGGGCTAAATGGGTAAAGGGTGTTAAGGAATATACTCCTGATATCATTGTTGCACTATATGCTAACTTGGATGTGAATTAAAAAAAATAATAAGTAAATATAAAAAATAAAATGTAATTTTAAACATTTTTATAGACTTAAAGATTTACTCTTTCATAGATTCATTCATGCAGCTTATGGAGTAGAGCTTGGAGGAAAGGAAACTAAGGCTCCAGATTCCTTGGTAATGATTCTGATTAGATTTTTAAAAATCTGACTTATTTTGGGGGGTGCCTGGGTGGCTCAGTCAGTTTAAGTTCATGATCTCAGTTAGTGAGTTCGAGTCCCACATTGGGCTCTGTGCTGACAGTTCAGAGCCTGGAGTCTGCTTCAGATTCTGTGTCTCCTTCTCTCTGCATCTCCCCTGCTTGTGCTGTCTCAAAAATAAATAAACATTAAAAAATTTTTTTTTTAATTTGACTTATTTCAGTTCATTATTAAGTGTTTCATACTATATTCTGTACCCTATGAATTGAGGCTATTAAAGGACTCTATCAGGGGCGCCTGGGTGGCTCAGTTGGTTGAGTGGCCGACTTCAGCTCGGGTCATGATCGCACGGTCTGTGGGTTTGAGCCCCGCATCAGGCTCTGTGCTGACGGCTCAGAGCCTAGAGCCTGCTTCAGATTCTGTGTCTCTGTCTCTCTCTGCCTTTCCCCTGCTCACACTCTGTTTCTATATCTCTCAAAAATAAATAAACATTAGGGGTGCCTGGGTGGCTCAGTCGGGTAAGTGCCCGACTTCAGCTCAGGTCATGATCTCACAGTTCGTGGGTTCAAGCCCCATATCAGGCTCTGTGCTGACAACTCAGAACCTGGAGCCTGCTTCAGATTCTGTGTCTCCCTCTCTCTCTGACCCTCTCCTGCTCATGCTCTATCTCTCTCACTCAAAATAAATAAATGTTAAAAAATTTAAATAAAAAAAAGATTAAAAAAAATCAACATTAAAATAAAGATAAAGGACTCTATCAACTACTTTTAGCTTTTGGTTCTTTAAGAAAAAAAGTTTATTTTTAGAAGTAGGTAAATTCCTTCCCAAGAGATATAAAAAGAGACAATACAACTAAAACAATACTGGAAAGGTATGAAGACAAACCAATAGATGGAAAATGCAAAGTTCAAAAGCAGACCTCAGTATGTGTAAAAAGTTAACATATGATGAAGAAAAAAATTTTTTGATCACTGAAGAAGGAGCTAACAAAGAGTTCATAAAAATGGGGAAAGGAGGGACACCTGGGTGGCTCAATGGGTTGAGCATCTGACTCTAGATCAGGTCATGATCTCAAGTTCCAAGGACAGGCCCCATGTGGAGCCTGCTCAAGATTCTCTCTCTCTACCCTTCCTGCAGGTGCACGCATGTGCTCTCTCAAAACTTAAAAAAAAAAAAAAAGGGAGGGCACCTGGGTGGCTCAGCAGGTTAAGCATCAGACTTTGGCTCAGGTCATGATCTCACGGATTAGTGAGATCCCTCTGTCCCCTGTCTGCCCCTCCCCTGGCTTGCATGCATGCTGTCTCTCAAAAATAAATAAACACGTTTTTTAAAACAAGAAAAAAAAATGGGAAAACAAAGTTAGATGTCTCCTGATAAAATATAGCAAAAATAAATTTCAGACTTAAACAAATCACAGCAGTAAACACTGGTCCTGGTAAACAGTGCCTTTCGAAATACTGTATCACAGGCAAAAATCATAAAGAGATAAGTGATTACATGAAACCCTAAAATGTCCATGAATATAAATTATGATAAAATTTAAATTTAAAATTTTAAATACAACAAAACTTAGTAAAATATTAGTCACAATAATACATAAGAATTAACATCTTTAAGACACAAAAGTTTAAGATAAAATTCCTAGTGATGTTTTAGAACAGACTAAAGTAAAAAGCTTATAACATACTGAAGGAAAAACTATTGCAAGGGCAATGCAAGCCATCCCCAAATCCAGAAAACTCTTTGGGAGATAAAGATGGGGTTGAAAGTCTTCCTTAACCAGAGGGATTTTTAATTGGCTGCTTTCCCAGCCAATTCAAAATCACCACAGGCTAAGACTTAACAGCTTAGTTCTGACATCGGATTAGGATACGAAATAATCTAGGCTAATTCCCGACAACAGAAATTTGAAAAGGTTTAGAAAAAAATATAAAAGAAAGTGAGTTCAAACTATGGTCTAAGAACACGCAGACACTATCTATGAAACTTGTGTACCTCACTCATGTTTGAAAATGTTATCTCCTCTTTAAGAGTCATTAAAAAGCAAAAATCTTCAGAAATGAAAAGCAGTTGTTGTTATCAAGGAAAAATTACCATGACACATAAAATGAACAGGTTTTAGAAAAGTTTGAGATATAAGCCCTCTTTTGTTTTTAAATTGTTTATCTACCATTACATATGTGTATGTTTTTTTAAAAGCTGGACAAGATACAATAAACTGTACATCTTTCACCTGGATTACTGAAAAGGTTGATAGAACTGGCTAACCATTACCACTCTTGTCCCCTTCTAATCAACTAGCCACAAAGCAACCAGAATGATCTTTTTAAATGTAAATTATTTCAGGTCATTCCTTGTTTAAAACTTTTCAATGGCAGCCTCAATGTGAACATAATTCAAAATCTTTAATATGGCCTACAAGTCTCTAAAAGTTATCTGACTCCGGCCTATTTTTCGACCCTCATTTTTTACCATTCTTCCTCCCGGTCTCCTACATTCCTGCCACATAGCTCTATCTCGCCTCATGAGTTTTGCACACATATGCTACTGTCTCCGCATGAAGCACTAATACCATGATTCTTTGCCTGGTTAATCTGTAACTCTTCCTAATGGTCTCAACTAATTTGTCACTTCCTCATAGAGACCTGCCCTATACTTGCAATCTAAATTCTTTTACCTGTTGTTAAACATGCCACTCCATTACACTCTACACTCTATGAGGTAACTACTATTACCACTACATCCCCAAATTAGCACACTGCCTAGCATTAGATGCTTTCTGAATCCATAATCCAAATTGGTAGTGATCTACTTTGGATGGAACTCAACCTCAGAAGAAACAAAACAAAACAAAAATTCAAGACACAGTCTCTATTCTGAAGTTTACAGTTAGAGAATCAAGTATGTAGTATTGTATTCTATCATCATTTATTGAAACTGCCCAAATTTATCCGAAGAATTTGACACTTAGGGAAAAATTCCAGCTTCATACATGGTTACTCATCGTCTCCCAACCACACTGGGAGTATCTTAAAGAGAAACACTGACTAGGCATAATCTTATGTCCTTTCTCTATAGTACTCTGTATAGAATAGTGCTCATCCAATAAACTCGAGAACAAATTTCAATGCCAATGAAAAAACGCAAGTGTACGCTAGTGAAGAACATGAACGGTCAGTACCTAAATGGAGATGTCAAGAACAATTCTAAATTGTTTAGAATTTAGATTTATTTAGAATTCTAAATTCTAAATAATAGTTGCTTAAATTTATAGAAAAAAATACGTGTTGCCTATTAACATCTGATCTTTTACCAAGTACCCCGGCATATTCGGTACACGAAACTCATGGCTTACCGAACCTGTTTTATCTTTGTCATTTTTCACATAAATGGCAAGAAAACTACAGCTAGGAATATTCTACTTATTCTTTTATTAGTAAACATCAGGAACATTCGTGGAAGACACTGTGCTAGGTATCAGGGATATAGTGGTGGCCACGGTCATCACAGTAATACAAAGTAAGAGTTGTTCTCTGATCTCAAAAAAAATACAGAATCTATCAGAGCAGGAAAATAATGCCTAGATTATACAATGGAGGGAAGCAGAGTGTTTTAGCATCACAAATGAAGTAACTACTCTAAGAAGAATTTCAGCTGAGTTTTGAAGAGGAACAGGAGTAAAGCTTCTGGCGATGGGGCAGATGACAGCAACACACATGAAAACCTTCCAGCTCCTTTTCCAAACAAAACGAACTGCTGAATAAAGTATGAGAAAATAACTTTTGGATAAATAGCTGAGTTTGAAACCAAGAGCAAAAACTTCACAGCTGTCAAAACTCAAAAACAGCTGGGAAGGAAGAAAAACAGAGTAGTTTATACCTCTGAATGGTTGTGGGTAGAGTACAAACACCGGATAGGAAGGAGTCCAGACAGCAGATCCTTGTAAGCAAAGGGACTTGGAGCTGAACTATCTGCCTAAACCAGGAATGAAAAAGTCAAGAACATCCACAGCCTTAAAAGTCTGCTGTGAAAAACTGAAAACTCAAACCTAAGACACACAGGACTATGCAGTCCCAATTCATACTACCTAAATGATTTACAGACCCCAAGCCCAGAACCTAGTATTAAAAGCTGGTCTGAAATCAGTGAAACCCAAGAAATCCCCACAGAGACAAAGACTAAAAACATCTAGGAGGGATGATGAAAAT
>JAINVK010000413.1:0-95466 GCA_030068075.1 Paguma larvata
CACAGAGTAAAGTGTATGGCTCTTTGCTGCAGTTCTTCTATGCATTGAGTTTTTAACCGTGCTACCTAAATAAAACAAGAGGTTAGTTCAGTGAGGCACTCGCCAAGTGTTCCTTCACAGAGTGGCGTATGTAGCAATTTGCTGCCTGTTCTGCGCATTCAGTTCTTAAACCGTGCTAACTAAAAGAAACTAAGAGGTTTGTTCAATGAGGCACTCGCCACTGTGTTGTTTCACAGAGTAAATCGTATGGCTCTTTGCTGCTAGTTCTGTGCATTCAGGTCTTAACCGTGCTATCTAAATCAAAGACGAGGTTAGTTCAGTTAGGCACTCGCCACTGTGTTGTTTCAGAGAGTAAAACGTATGGCTCTTTGCTCCTTGTTCTACGCATTGAGTTTTTAACCGTGCTACCTAATTGAAACAAAGGTTAGGTTCAATGAGGCACTGGCCACAGTGTTGGTTCACAGAGTGGAGTGTATAGCACCTTGCTGCCTGTTCTGCGCATTCAGTTCCTAACAGTGCTACCTAAATGAAACAAGAGGTTAGTTCAGTGAGGCACTCGCCCGTGTGTTGTTTCACAGAGTAAAACATAAGGCTCTTTGCTGCTAGTTCTAGGCATTCAGTTTTTAACCGTGCTATGTAAATTAAACAAGAGGTTAGTTCAGTGAGGCACTCGCCGGTGTGTTGTTTCACAGAGTAAAGCGTGTGGCTCTTTGCTGCTTGTTCTGCGCATTCAGTTTTTAACCGTGCTACCTAAGGGAAACAAGAGGTTAGTTCAATGAGGCCCTCGCCACTGTGTTGTTTCACAGAGTAAAGCGTACGCCTCTTTGCTGCTCATTCTGCGCATTTAGTTCTTAACCGTGCTATCTAAAAGAAACGAGAGGTTAGTTGAATGAGGCACTCGCTACTGTGTTGTTTCCCAGAATAAAGAATATGGCTCTTTGCTGCTAGTTCTGCGCATTGAGTTTTTAATCGTGCTACCTAAGTGAAACAAGAGGTTAGTTCAATGAGGCACTCGCCACAGTGTTGGTTCACAGAGTGGAGTGTATAGCACCTTGCTGCCTGTTCTGCGCATTCAGTTCCTAACAGTGCTACCTAAATGAAACAAGAGGTTAGTTCAGTGAGGCACTCGCCACAGTGTTGTTTCACAGAGGAAAGCCTATGACTCTTTGCCGCTAGTTCTGCGCATTCAGGTTTTTACCGTGCTACCTAAATGAAACAAGAGGTTAGTTCATTGAGACACTCGCCACAGTGTTGGTTCACAGAGTGGAGTGTATAGCACGTTGATGCCTGTTCTGCGCATTCAGTTCCTAACAGTGCTACCTAAATGAAACAAGAGGTTACTTCAGTGAGGCACTCGCCACTGTGTTGTTTCACAGAGTAAAACATAAGGCTCTTTGCTGCTAGTTCTAGGCATTCAGTTTTTAATCGTGCTAACTAATTGAAACAAGAGGTTAGTTCAATGAGGCACTCGCGAAAGTGTTCCTTCACAGAGTGGAGTATGTACCACATTGCTCCCTGTTCTTCGCATTAAGTTCTTAACAGCGCTACCTAAATGAAACAAGAGGTTACTTCAGTGAGGCACTCGCCACTGTGTTGTTTCACAGAGTAAAGCGTATGGCTCTTTGCTGCTTGTTCTACGCATTCAATTTTTAACCGTGCTACCTAAGGGAAACAAGAGGTTAGTTCAATGAGGCCCTCGCCACTGTTTTGTTTCACAGAGTAAAGCGTACGGCTCTTTGCTGCTAGGTCTGCGCATTCAGGTTTTAACCGTGCTACCTAAATGAAACAAGAGGGTAGTTCAATGAAGCACACGCCACATTGTTGGTTCACAGAGTGGAGTGTATAGCACATTGATGCCTGTTCGGCACAATCAGTTCCTAACAGTGCTACCTAAATGAAACAAGAGGTTACTTCAGTGAGGCACTCGCAACTGTGTTGTTTCACAGAGGGAAACCTAAGGCTCTTTGCTGCTAGTTCTAGGCATTCAGTTTTTAACCGTGGTACGTAAATGAAACAAGAGGTTAGTTCAGTGAGGCACTCGCCACTGTGTTGTTTCCCAGAGTAAAGCGTACGGCTCTTTGCTGCTAGATCTAGGCATTCAGTTTTTAAACGTGCTACCTAAATGATACAAGAGGTTAGTTCAATGAGGCACCCGACAAAGTGTTCCATCACAGACTGGAGTATGTACCACTTCCACTTTGCTCCCTGATCTTCGCATTCAGTTCTTAACAGCGCTACCCAAATGAAACAAGAGGTTCGTTCAGTGAGGCACTCGCCACTGTGTTGTTTCACAGAGTAAAGCGTATGGCTCTTTGATACTGGTTCTGCCCATTCAGTTTTTAACCGTGCTACCTAAATGAAACAAGAGGTTAGTTCAGTGAGGCACTCGCCACAGTGTTGTTTCACAGAGGAAAGCCTATGACTCTTTGCCGCTTGTTGTGTGCATTCAGGTTTTTACCGTGCTACCTAAATGAAACAAGAGGTTTGTTCATTGAGGCACTCGCCACAGTGTTGGTTCACAGAGTGGAGTGTATAGCACGTTGATGCCTGTTCTGCGCATTCAGTTCCTAACAGTGCTATCTAAATGAAACAAGAGGTTAGTTCAGTGAGGCACTCGCTACTGTGGTGTTTCACAGAGTAAAACATAAGGCTCTTTGCTGCTAGTTCTAGGCATTCAGTTTTTAACCGTGCTATGTAAATTAAACAAGAGGCTGGTTCAGTGAGGCACTCGTCACTGTGTTGTTTCACAGAGTAAAGCGTATGGCTCTTTGCTGCTGGTTCTGCGCATTCAGTTTTTAACCGTGCTACCTAAGTGAAACAAGAGGTTATTTCAATGAGGCACTCGTCACAGTGTTGATTCACAGAGTGGAGTATGTAGCACTTTGCCCCCTGTTCTTCGCATTCAGTTCTTAACGGCACTACCTAAATGAAACAAGAGGTTAGATCAATGAGGCACTCGCCACAGGGTTGGTTCACAGAGTGGAGTGTATAGCACCTTGCTGCCCGTTCTGCGCATTCAATTCCTAGCATTGCTACCTAAATGAAACAAGAGGTTAGTTCAGTGAGGCACTCGCCACTGTGTTGTTTCACAGAGTAAAGCGTATGGCTCTTTGCTGCTAGTTCTGTGCATTGAGTTTTTAACCGTGCTATCTAAGTGAAACAAGAGGTTAGTTCAGTGAGGCACTCGCCAAAGTGTTCCTTCACAGAGTGGAGTATGTAGCAATTTGCTGCCTGTTCTGCGCATTCAGTTCTTAACCGTGCTAACTAAAAGAAACTAAGAGGTTAGTTCAGTGAGGCACTCGCCACTGTGTTGTTTCACAGAGTAAAGCGTAAGGCTCTTTGCTGCTCCTTCTGCGCATTCAGGTTTTTACCGTGCTACCTAAATGAAACAAGAGGTTAGTTCATTGAGACACTCGCCACAGTGTTGGTTCACAGAGTAGAGTGTATAGCACGTTGATACCTGTTCTGTGCATTCAGTTCCTAACAGTGCTACCTAAATGAAACAAGAGGTTAGTTCAGTGAGGCACTCGCCACTGTGTTGTTTCACAGAGTAAAACATAAGGCTCTTTGCTGCTAGTTCTAGGAATTCAGTTTTTCACCTTGCTAACTAATTGAAACAATAGGTTAGTTCAATTAGGCACTCGCCAAAGTGTTCCATCACAGAGTGGAGTATGTATCACTTTGCCCCTGTTCTTCACATTCAGTTCTTAACAGCGCTACCCAAATGAAACAAGAGGTTAGTTCAGTGAGGCACTCGCCACTGTGTTGTTTCACAGAGTAAAGCGTATGTCTCTTTGCTGCTTGTTCTGCGCATTCAATTTTTAACCGTGCTACCTAAGGGAAACAAGAGGGTAGTTCAATGAGGCTCTCGCCACTGTTTTCTTCACAGAGTAAAGCGTACGGCTCTTTGCTGCTACTTCTAGGCATTCAGGTTTTAACCGTGCTACCTAAATGAAACAAGAGGTTAGTTCAGTGAGGCACTCGCCAAAGTGTTCCTTCACAGAGTGGAGTATGTAGCATTTGCTGCCTGTCCTGCTCATTCAGTTCTTAACCGTGCTAACTAAAAGAAACGAGAGGTTAGTTCAATGAGGCACTCGCCACTGTGTTGTTTCCCAGAATAAAGCATATGGCTCTTTGCTGCTAGTTCTGCGCATTGAGTTTTTAACCGTGCTACCTAAGTGAAACAAGAGGTTAGTTCAATAAGGCTCTCGCCACAGTGTTGGTTCACAGAGTGGAGTGTATAGCACCTTGCTGCCAGTTCTGCGCATTCAGTTCCTAACAGTGCTACCTAAATGAAACAAGAGGTTAGTTCAGTGAGGCACTCGCCACAGTGTTGTTTCACAGAGGAAAGCCTATGACTCTTTGCCGCTTGTTGTGCACATTCAGGTTTTTACCGTACTACCTAAATGAAACAAGAGGTTTGTTCATTGAGGCACTCGCCACAGTGTTGGTTCACAGAGTGGAGTGTATAGCACGTTGATGCCTGTTCTGCGCATTCAGTTCCTAACAGTGCTATCTAAATGAAACAAGAGGTTAGTTCAGTGAGGCACTCGCTACTGTGTTGTTTCACAGAGTAAAACATAAGGCTCTTTGCTGCTAGTTCTAGGCATTCAGTTTTTAACCGTGCTATGTAAATTAAACAAGAGGCTGGTTCAGTGAGGCACTCGTCACTGTGTTGTTTCACAGAGTAAAGCGTATGGCTCTTTGCTGCTGGTTCTGCGCATTCAGTTTTTAACCGTGCTACCTAAGTGAAGCAAGAGGTTAGTTCAAAGAGGCACTCGCCACAGTATTGGTTCACAGAGTGGAGTGTATAGCACCTTGCTGCCTGTTCTGCGCATTCAGTTCCTAACAGTGCTACCTAAATGAAACAAGAGGTTAGTTCAGTGAGGCACTCGCCACACTGTTGTTTCACAGAGGAAAGCCTATGACTCTTTGCTGCTAGTTCTGCGCATTCAGGTTTTTACCGTGCTTCCTAAATGAAAAAAGAGGTTAGTTCAGTGAGGCACTCGCCACTGAGTTGTTTCCCAGAATAAAGCGTATGGCTCTTTGCTGCTGCTTCTGCGCATTCAGTTTTTAACCGTGCTACCTAAGGGAAACAAGAGGTTAGTTCAATGAGGCCGTCGCCACTGTGTTTTTTCACAGAGTATAGCGTACGGCTCTTTGCTGCTAGTTCTGCGCATTCAGTTTTTTACCGTGCTACCTAAGTGAAACAAGAGGTTAGTTCAGTGAGGCACTCGCCAAAGTGTTCCTTCACAGAGTGGAGTATGTAGCAATTTGCTGCCAGTTCTGTGCATTCAGTTCTTAACCGTGCTAACTAAAAGAAACGAGAGGTTAGTTCAGTGAGGCACTGGCCACTGTGTTGTTTCACAGAGTAAAGCGTAAGGCTCTTTGTTGCTACTTCTGCGCATTCAGGTTTTTACCGTGCTACCTAAATGAAACAAGAGGTTAGTTCATTGAGACACTCGCCACAGTGTTGGTTCACAGAGTAGAGTGTATAGCACGTTGATACCTGTTCTGTGCATTCAGTTCCTAACAGTGCTACCTAAATGAAACAAGAGGTTAGTTCAGTGAGGCACTCGCCACAGTGTTGTTTCACAGAGGAAAGACTATGACTCTTTGCCGCTTGTTGTGCGCATTCAGGTTTTTACCGTGCTACCTAAATGAAACAAGAGGTTTGTTCTTTGAGGCACTCGCCACAGTGTTGGTTCACAGAGTAGAGTGTATAGCACGTTGATGCCTGTTCTGCGCAGTCAGTTCCTAACACTGCTATCTAAATGAAACAAGAGGTTAGTTCAGTGAGGCACTCGCTACTGTGTTGTTGCACAGAGTAAAGCGTATGGCTCTTTGCTGCTGGTTCTGCGCATTCAGTTTTTAACCGTGTTACCTAAATGAAACAAGAGGTTAGTTCAGTGAGGCCCTCGCCACTGTGTTGTTTCACAGAGTAAAGAGTATGGCTCTTTGCTGCTGGTTCTGCGCATTCAGTTCCTAACAGTGCTACCTAAATGAAACAAGAGGTTAGTTCAGTGAGGCACTCGCCACACTGCTGTTTCACAGAGGAAAGCCTATGACTCTTTGCCGCTAGTTCTGCGCATTCAGGTTTTTACCGTGCTTCCTAAATGAAACAAGAGGTTCGTTCAGTGAGGCACTCGCCACTGAGTTGTTTCCCAGAATAAAGCGTATGGCTCTTTCCTGCTGCTTCTGCGCATTCAGTTTTTAACCGTGCTACCTAAGGGAAACAAGAGGTTAGTTCAATGAGGCCGTCGCCACTGTGTTTTTTTCACAGAGTATAGCGTACGGCTCTTTGCTGCTAGTTCTGCGCATTCAGTTTTTTACCGTGCTACCTAAGTGAAACAAGAGGTTAGTTCAGTGAGGCACTCGCCAAAGTGTTCCTTCACAGAGTGGAGTATGTAGCAATTTGCTGCCAGTTCTGTGCATTCAGTTCTTAACCGTGCTAACTAAAAGAAACGAGAGGTTAGTTCAGTGAGGCACTGGCCACTGTGTTGTTTCACAGAGTAAAGCGTAAGGCTCTTTGTTGCTACTTCTGCGCATTCAGGTTTTTACCGTGCTACCTAAGTGAAACAAGAGGTTAGTTCAGTGAGGCCCTCGCCACTGTGTTGTTTCACAGAGTAAAGCGTATGGCTCTTTGCTGCTGGTTCTGCGCATTCAGTTTTTAACCGTGCTACCTAAGGGAAACAAGAGGTTAGTTCAATGAGGCACTCGCCACAGTGTTGGTTCACAGAGTGGAGTGTATAGCACGTTGATGCCTGTTCGGCGTATTCAGTTCCTAATAGTGCTACCTAAATGAAACAAGAGGTTAGATCAGTGAGGCCCTCGCCACTGTGTTGTTTCACAGAGTAAAGCGTACGGCTCTTTGCTGCTAGTTCTGCGCATTCAGTTTTTTACCGTGCTACCTAAGTGAAACAAGAGGTTAGATCAGTGAGGCCCTCGCCACTGTGTTGTTTCACAGAGTAAAGCGTACGGCTCTTTGCTGCTAGTTCTAGGCATTCAGTTTTTAACCGTGCTACCTAATTGAAACAAGAGATTAGTTCAAAGACGCACTCGACAAAGTGTTCCATCACAGAGTGGAGTATGTACCACTTTGCTCCCTGTTCTTCGATTTCAGTTCTTAACGGCACTACCTAAATGAAACAAGAGGTTAGATCAATGAGGCACTCGCCACAGGGTTGGTTCACAGAGTGGAGTGTATAGCACCTTGCTGCCCGTTCTGCGCATTCAATTCCTAGCATTGCTACCTAAATGAAACAAGAGGTTAGTTCAGTGAGGCACTCGCCACTGTGTTGTTTCACAGAGTAAAACGTACGGCTCTTTGCTGGTAGTTTTTTCGCATTCAGTTTTTAACCGTGCTTCCTAAATGAAACAATAGGTTAGTTCAGTGAGGCACTCGCCACAGTGTTGGTTCACAGAGTGGAGTGTATAGCACCTTGCTGCCTGTTCTGCGCATTCAGTTCCTAACAGTGCTACCTAAATGAAACAAGAGGTTAGTTCAGTGAGGCACTCGCCACTATGTTGTTTCACAGAGTAAAGCGTACGGCTCTTTACTGCTACTTCTGCGCATTCAGGTTTTAACCGTGCTACCTAAATGAAACAAGAGGTTAGTTCAGTGAGTCACTCGCCACTGTGTTGTTTCAGAGAGTAAAGCGTATGGCTCTTTGCTCCTTGTTCTACGCTTTCAGTTTTTAACCGTGCTACCTAATTGAAACAAGAGCTTAGATCAAGGAGGCACTCGCCACAGTGTTGGTTCACAGAGTGGAGTCTATAGCACCTTGCTGCCCGTTCTGCGCATTCAATTCCTAGCATTGCTACCTAAATTAAACAAGAGGTTAGTTCATTGAGGCACTCGCCACTGTGTTGTTTCACAGAGTAAAACGTACGGCTCTTTGCTGGTAGTTTTTTCGCATTCAGTTTTTAACCGTGCTTCCTAAATGAAACAAGAGGTTAGTTCAGTGAGGCACTCGCCACAGTGTTGGTTCACAGAGTAAAGCGTATGGCTCTTTGCTGCTCGTTCTAGTCATTCAGTTTTTAACCGTGGTACGTAAATGAAACAGGTTAGTTCAGTGAGGCACTCGCCGCTGTGTTGTTTCACAGAGTAAAGCGTATGGCTCTTTGCTGCTAGTTCTGCGCATTCAGGTTTTTACCGTGCTACCTAAATGAAACAAGAGGTTAGTTCAGTGACGCCCTCGCCACTGTGTTGTTTCACAGAGTAAAGCGTACGGCTCTTTGCTGCTACTTCTGCGCATTCAGGTTTTAACCCTGCTACCTAAATGAAACAAGAGGTTAGTTCAATGAAGCCCTCGCCACAGTGTTGGTTCACAGAGTGGAGTGTATAGCACGTTGCTGCCTGTTCGGCAAATTCAGTTCCTAACAGTGCTACTTAAATGAAACAAGAGGTTAGTTCAGTGAGGCACTCGCAACTGTGTTGTTTCACAGAGGAAAGCCTATGGCTCTTTGCTGCTAGTTCTGCGCATTCAGTTTTTAACCGTGCTACCTAAGGGAAACAAGAGGTTAGTTCAATGAAGCACTCGCCACAGTGTTGGTCACAGAGTGGAGTGTATAGCACGTTGATGCCTGTTCGGCGCATTCTGTTCTAACAGTGCTACCTAAAAGAAACAAGAGGATAGTTCAGTGCGGCACTCGCAACTGTGTTGTTTCACAGAGGAAAACGTAAGGCTCTTTGCTGCTAGTTCTAGGCATTCAGTTTTTAACCGTGCTACCTAATTGAAACAAGAGATTAGTTCAAAGACGCACTCGACAAAGTGTTCCATCTCAGAGTGGAGTATGTACCACTTTGCTCCCTGTTCTTCGCATTCAGTTCTTAACAGCGCTACCTAAATGAAACAAGAGGGTAGTTCAGTGAGGCACTCGCCACTGTGTTGTTTCACAGAGTAAAGCGTATGGCTCTTTGCTGCTCATTCTGCGCATTCAGTTTTTAACCGTGCTACCTAAGGGAAACAAGAGGTTTGTTCAATGAGGCCGTCGCCACTGGGTTGTTTCACAGAGTAAAGCGTATGGCTCTTTGCTGCTCATTCTGCGCATTCAGTTTTTAACCGTGCTACCTAAGGGAAACAAGAGGTTTGTTCAATGAGGCCGTCGCCACTGTGTTGTTTCACAGAGAAAAGCGTACGGCTCTTTGCTGCTAGTTCTGCGCATTGAGTTTTTACCGTGCTACCTAAGTGAAACAAGAGGTTAGTTCACTGAGGCACTCGCCACAGTGTTGGTTCACAGAGTGGAGTGTATAGCACCTTGCTGCCTGTTCTGCGCATTCAGTCCCTAACAGTGCTACCTAAATGAAACAAGAGGTTAGTTCAGTGAGGCACTCGCCACAGTGTTGTTTCACAGAGGAAAGCCTATGACTCTTTGCCGCTAGTTCTGCGCATTCAGGTTTTTACCGTGCTACCTAAATGAAACAAGAGGTTAGTTCATTGAGACACTCGCCACAGTGTTGGTTCACAGAGTGGAGTGTATAGCACGTTGATGCCTGTTCTGCGCATTCAGTTCCTAACAGTGCTACCTAAATGAAACAAGAGGTTAGTTCAGTGAGGCACTCGCCACTGTGTTGTTTCACAGAGTGGAGTGTATAGCACGTTGCTGCCTGTTTGGCAAATTCAGTTCCTAACAGTGCTACCTAAATGAAACAAGAGGTTAGTTCAGTGAGGCACCCGCCACAGTGTTGTTTCACAGAGGAAAGCCAAAGACTCTTTGCCGCTAGTTCTGCGCATTCAGGTTTTTACCGTGCTTCCTAAATGAAAAAAGAGGTTAGTTCAATGAGGCACTCGCCACTGTGTTGTTTCCCAGAATAAAGCATATGGCTCTTTGCTGCTAGTTCTGTGCATTGAGTTTTTAACCGTGCTACCTAAGGGAAACAAGTGGTTAGTTCAATGAGGCACTCGCCACTGTGTTGTTTCACAGAGTAAAGAGTACGGCTCTTTGCTGCTTGTTCTACGCATTCAGTTTTTAACCTTGCTACCTAAGGGAAACAAGTTGTTAGTTCAATGAGACACTCGCCACAGTGTTGGTTGACAGAGTGGAGTGTATAGC
Source organism: Paguma larvata (assembly GCA_030068075.1). NCBI lineage: Eukaryota > Metazoa > Chordata > Mammalia > Carnivora > Viverridae > Paguma > Paguma larvata. The sequence continues at coordinate 10,057 of JAINVK010000413.1, forward strand.
ACGTTGCTGCCTGTTCGTCGCATTCAGTTCTAACAGTACTACCTAAAGGAAACAAGAGGTTAGTTCAGTGAGGCACTCACAACTGTGTTGTTTCACAGAGGAAAACGTAAGGCTCTTTGCTGCTAGTTCTAGGCATTCAGTTTTTAACCGTGCTACCTAAATGAAACAAGAGGTTAGTTCAGTGAGGCACTCGCCACTGTGTTGTTTCACAGAGGAAAGCCTATGGCTCTTTGCTGCTAGGTCTAAGCATTCAGTTTTTAACCGTGCTACCTAATTGAAACAAGAGGTTAGTTCAATGAGGCACCCGACAAAGTCTTCCATCACAGACTGGAGTATATACCACTTTGCTCCCTGTTCTTCGCATTCAGTTCTTAACAGCGCTACCCAAATGAAATAAGAGGTTAGTTCAGTGAGGCACTCGCCACTGTGTTGTTTCACAGAGTAAAGCGTATGGCTCTTTGATACTGGTTCTGCGCATTCAGTTTTTAACCGTGCTACCTAAATGAAACAAGAGGTTAGTTCAGTGAGGCACTCGCCACAGTGTTGTTTCACAGAGGAAAGCCTATGACTCTTTGCCGCTTGTTGTGCGCATTCAGGTTTTAACCGTGCTACCTAAATGAAACAAGAGGTTAGTTCAGTGAGGCACTCGCCAAAGTGTTCCTTCACAGAGTGGAGTATGTAGCATTTGCTGCCTGTCCTGCTCATTCAGTTCTTAACCGTGCTAACTAAAAGAAACGAGAGGTTAGTTCAATGAGGCACTCGCCACTGTGTTGTTTCCCAGAATAAAGCATATGGCTCTTTGCTGCTAGTTCTGCGCATTGAGTTTTTAACCGTGCTACCTAAGTGAAACAAGAGGTTAGTTCAATAAGGCTCTCGCCACAGTGTTGGTTCACAGAGTGGAGTGTATAGCACCTTGCTGCCAGTTCTGCGCATTCAATTCCTAACAGTGCTACCTAAATGAAACAAGAGGTTAGTTCAGTGAGGCACTCGCCACAGTGTTGTTTCACAGAGGAAAGCCTATGACTCTTTGCCGCTTGTTGTGCACATTCAGGTTTTTACCGTACTACCTAAATGAAACAAGAGGTTTGTTCATTGAGGCACTCGCCACAGTGTTGGTTCACAGAGTGGAGTGTATAGCACGTTGATGCCTGTTCTGCGCATTCAGTTCCTAACAGTGCTATCTAAATGAAACAAGAGGTTAGTTCAGTGAGGCACTCGCTACTGTGTTGTTTCACAGAGTAAAACATAAGGCTCTTTGCTGCTAGTTCTAGGCATTCAGTTTTTAACCGTGCTATGTAAATTAAACAAGAGGCTGGTTCAGTGAGGCACTCGTCACTGTGTTGTTTCACAGAGTAAAGCGTATGGCTCTTTGCTGCTGGTTCTGCGCATTCAGTTTTTAACCGTGCTACCTAAGTGAAGCAAGAGGTTAGTTCAAAGAGGCACTCGCCACAGTGTTGGTTCACAGAGTGGAGTGTATAGCACCTTGCTGCCTGTTCTGCGCATTCAGTTCCTAACAGTGCTACCTAAATGAAACAAGAGGTTAGTTCAGTGAGGCACTCGCCACACTGTTGTTTCACAGAGGAAAGCCTATGACTCTTTGCCGCTAGTTCTGCGCATTCAGGTTTTTACCGTGCTTCCTAAATGAAACAAGAGGTTAGTTCAGTGAGGCACTCGCCACTGAGTTGTTTCCCAGAATAAAGCGTATGGCTCTTTGCTGCTGCTTCTGCGCATTCAGTTTTTAACCGTGCTACCTAAGGGAAACAAGAGGTTAGTTCAATGAGGCCGTCGCCACTGTGTTTTTTCACAGAGTATAGCGTACGGCTCTTTGCTGCTAGTTCTGCGCATTCAGTTTTTTACCGTGCTACCTAAGTGAAACAAGAGGTTAGTTCAGTGAGGCACTCGCCAAAGTGTTCCTTCACAGAGTGGAGTAGGTAGCAATTTGCTGCCAGTTCTGTGCATTCAGTTCTTAACCGTGCTAACTAAAAGAAACGAGAGGTTAGTTCAGTGAGGCACTGGCCACTGTGTTGTTTCACAGAGTAAAGCGTAAGGCTCTTTGTTGCTACTTCTGCGCATTCAGGTTTTTACCGTGCTACCTAAATGAAACAAGAGGTTAGTTCATTGAGACACTCGCCACAGTGTTGGTTCACAGAGTAGAATGTATAGCACGTTGATACCTGTTCTGTGCATTCAGTTCCTAACAGTGCTATCTAAATGAAACAAGAGGTTAGTTCAGTGAGGCACTCGCTACTGTGTTGTTTCACAGAGTAAAGCGTATGGCTCTTTGCTGCTGGTTCTGCGCATTCAGTTTTTAACCGTGCTACCTAAATGAAACAAGAGGTTAGTTCAGTGAGGCCCTCGCCACTGTGTTGTTTCACAGAGTAAAGCGTATGGCTCTTTGCTGCTGGTTCTGCGCATTCAGTTTTTAACCGTGCTACCTAAGTGAAGCAAGAGGTTAGTTCAAAGAGGCACTCGCCACAGTATTGGTTCACAGAGTGGAGTGTATAGCACCTTGCTGCCTGTTCTGCGCATTCAGTTCCTAACAGTGCTACCTAAATGAAACAAGAGGTTAGTTCAGTGAGGCACTCGCCACAGTGTTGTTTCACAGAGCAAAGCCTATGACTCTTTGCCGCTAGTTCTGCGCATTCAGGTTTTTACCGTGCTTCCTAAATGAAAAAAGAGGTTAGTTCAGTGAGGCACTCGCCACTGAGTTGTTTCCCAGAATAAAGCGTATGGCTCTTTGCTGCTGCTTCTGCGCATTCAGTTTTTAACCGTGCTACCTAAGGGAAACAAGAGGTTAGTTCAATGAGGCCGTCGCCACTGTGTTTTTTCACAGAGTATAGCGTACGGCTCTTTGCTGCTAGTTCTGCGCATTCAGTTTTTTACCGTGCTACCTAAGTGAAACAAGAGGTTAGTTCAGTGAGGCACTCGCCAAAGTGTTCCTTCACAGAGTGGAGTATGTAGCAATTTGCTGCCAGTTCTGTGCACTCAGTTCTTAACCGTGCTAACTAAAAGAAACGAGAGGTTAGTTCAGTGAGGCACTGGCCACTGTGTTGTTTCACAGAGTAAAGCGTAAGGCTCTTTGTTGCTACTTCTGCGCATTCAGGTTTTTACCGTGCTACCTAAGTGAAACAAGAGGTTAGTTCAGTGAGGCCCTCGCCACTGTGTTGTTTCACAGAGTAAAGCGTATGGCTCTTTGCTGCTGGTTCTGCGCATTCAGTTTTTAACCGTGCTACCTAAGGGAAACAAGAGGTTAGTTCAATGAGGCACTCGCCACAGTGTTGGCTCACAGAGTGGAGTGTATAGCACATTGATGCCTGTTCGGCGTATTCAGTTCCTAATAGTGCTACCTAAATGAAACAAGAGGTTAGATCAGTGAGGCCCTCGCCACTGTGTTGTTTCACAGAGTAAAGCGTACGGCTCTTTGCTGCTAGTTCTGCGCATTCAGTTTTTTACCGTGCTACCTAAGTGAAACAAGAGGTTAGTTCAGTGAGGCCCTCGCCACTGTGTTGTTTCACAGAGTAAAGCGTACGGCTCTTTGCTGCTAGTTCTGCGCATTCAGGTTTTTACCGTGCTACCTAAGTGAAACAAGAGGTTAGTTCATTGAGACACTCGCCACAGTGTTGGTCACAGAGTGGAGTGTGTAGCACGTTGATGCCTGTTCGGCGCATTCTGTTCTAACAGTGCTACCTAAAGGAAACAAGAGGATAGTTCAGTGTGGCACTCGCAACTGTGTTGTTTCACAGAGGAAAACGTAAGGCTCTTTGCTGCTTGTTCTAGGCATTCAGTTTTTAACCGTGCTACCTAATTGAAACAAGAGATTAGTTCAAAGACGCACTCGACAAAGTGTTCCATCACAGAGTGGAGTATGTACCACTTTGCTCCCTGTTCTTCGCATTCAGTTCTTAACGGCACTACCTAAATGAAACAAGAGGTTAGATCAATGAGGCACTCGCCACAGGGTTGGTTCACAGAGTGGAGTGTATAGCACCTTGCTGCCCGTTCTGCGCATTCAATTCCTAGCATTGCTACCTAAATGAAACAAGAGGTTAGTTCAGTGAGGCACTCGCCACTGTGTTGTTTCACAGAGTAAAGCATATGGCTCTTTGCTGCTAGTTCTAGGCATTCAGTTTTTAACCGTGCTACCGAAATGAAACAAGAGGTTAGTTCAGTGAGGCACTCGCCAAAGTGTTTTTTCCTAGAGTAAATCGCATGGCTCTTTGCTGCTAGTTCTGTGCATTCAGGTTTTTACCGTGCTATCTAAATGAAAGACGAGGTTAGTTCAGTGAGGCACTCACCACTGTGTTGTTTCACAGAGTAAAGCGTATGGCTCTTTGCTGCTTGTTCTGCGCATTCTGTTTTTAACCGTGCTACCTAAGTGAAACAAGAGGTAATTTCAATGAGGCACTCATCACAGTGTGATTCACAGAGTGGAGTGTATAGCACCTTACTGCCCGTTCTGCGCATTCAATTCCTAGCATTGCTACCTAAATTAAACAGGAGGTTAGTTCATTGAGGCACTCGCCACTGTGTTGTTTCACAGAGTAAAACATAAGGCTCTTTGCTGCTAGTTCTAGGCATTCAGTTTTTAACCGTGCTTCCTAAATGAAACAAGAGGTTAGTTCAGTGAGGCACTCGCCACAGTGTTGGTTCACAGAGTAAAGCGTATGGCTCTTTGCTGCTAGTTCTAGTCATTCAGTTTTTAACCGTGGTACGTAAATGAAACAGGTTAGTTCAGTGAGGCACTCGCCGCTGGGTTGTTTCACAGAGTAAAGCGTATGGCTCTTTGCTGCTAGTTCTGCGCATTCAGGTTTTTACCGTGCTACCTAAGTGAAACAAAGGTTAGTTCAATGAGGCTCTCGCCACAGTGTTGGTTCACAGAGTGGAGTGTATAGCACCTTGCTGCCTGTTCTGCGCATTCTGTTCTAACAGTGCTACCTAAATGAAACAAGAGGTTAGTTCAGTGCGGCACTCGCAACTGTGTTGTTTCACAGAGGAAAACGTAAGGCTCTTTGCTGCTAGTTCTAGGCATTCAGTTTTTAACCGTGCTACCTAATTGAAACAAGAGATTAGTTCAAAGACGCACTCGACAAAGTGTTCCATCTCAGAGTGGATTATGTACCACTTTGCTCCCTGTTCTTCGCATTCAGTTCTTAACAGCGCTACCTAAATGAAACAAGAGGGTAGTTCAGTGAGGCACTCGCCACTGTGTTGTTTCACAGAGTAAAGCTTATGGCTCTTTGCTGCTCATTCTGCGCATTCAGTTTTTAACCGTGCTACCTAAGGGAAACAAGAGGTTTGTTCAATGAGGCCGTCGCCACTGTTTTGTTTCACAGAGAAAAGCGTATGGCTCTTTGCTGCTAGTTCTGCGCATTGAGTTTTTACCATGCTACCTAAGTGAAACAAAGGTTAGTTCAATGAGGCTCTCGCCACAGTGTTGGTTCACAGAGTGGAGTGTATAGCACCTTGCTGCCTGTTCTGCGCATTCAGTTCCTAACAGTGCTACCTAAATGAAACAAGAGGTTAGTTCAGTGAGGCACTCGCCACTGTGTTGTTTCACAGAGTAAAACGTACGGCTCTTTGCTGGTAGTTTTTTCGCATTCAGTTTTTAACCGTGCTTCCTAAATGAAACAATAGGTTAGTTCAGTGAGGCACTCGCCACAGTGTTGGTTCACAGAGTGGAGTGTATAGCACCTTGCTGCCTGTTCTGCGCATTCAGTTCCTAACAGTGCTACCTAAATGAAACAAGAGGTTAGTTCAGTGAGGCACTCGCCACTATGTTGTTTCACAGAGTAAAGCGTACGGCTCTTTACTGCTACTTCTGCGCATTCAGGTTTTAACCGTGCTACCTAAATGAAACAAGAGGTTAGTTCAGTGAGTCACTCGCCACTGTGTTGTTTCAGAGAGTAAAGCGTATGGCTCTTTGCTCCTTGTTCTACGCTTTCAGTTTTTAAACGTGCTACCTAATTGAAACAAGAGCTTAGATCAAGGAGGCACTCGCCACAGTGTTGGTTCACAGAGTGGAGTCTATAGCACCTTGCTGCCCGTTCTGCGCATTCAATTCCTAGCATTGCTACCTAAATTAAACAAGAGGTTAGTTCATTGAGGCACTCGCCACTGTGTTGTTTCACAGAGTAAAACGTACGGCTCTTTGCTGGTAGTTTTTTCGCATTCAGTTTTTAACCGTGCTTCCTAAATGAAACTAGAGGTTAGTTCAGTGAGGCACTCGCCACAGTGTTGGTTCACAGAGTAAAGCGTATGGCTCTTTGCTGCTAGTTCTAGTCATTCAGTTTTTAACCGTGGTACGTAAATGAAACAGGTTAGTTCAGTGAGGCACTCGCCGCTGTGTTGTTTCACAGAGTAAAGCGTATGGCTCTTTGCTGCTACTTCTGCGCATTCAGGTTTTAACCCTGCTACCTAAATGAAACAAGAGGTTAGTTCAATGAAGCCCTCGCCACAGTGTTGGTTCACAGAGTGGAGTGTATAGCACCTTGCTGCCTGTTCTGCGCATTCAGTTCCTAACAGTGCTACCTAAATGAAACAAGAGGTTAGTTCAGTGAGGCACTCGCCACTATGTTGTTTCACAGAGTAAAGCGTACGGCTCTTTACTGCTACTTCTGCGCATTCAGGTTTTAACCGTGCTACCTAAATGAAACAAGAGGTTAGTTCAGTGAGTCACTCGCCACTGTGTTGTTTCAGAGAGTAAAGCGTATGGCTCTTTGCTCCTTGTTCTACGCTTTCAGTTTTTAACCGTGCTACCTAATTGAAACAAGAGCTTAGATCAAGGAGGCACTCGCCACAGTGTTGGTTCACAGAGTGGAGTCTATAGCACCTTGCTGCCCGTTCTGCGCATTCAATTCCTAGCATTGCTACCTAAATTAAACAAGAGGTTAGTTCATTGAGGCACTCGCCACTGTGTTGTTTCACAGAGTAAAACGTACGGCTCTTTGCTGGTAGTTTTTTCGCATTCAGTTTTTAACCGTGCTTCCTAAATGAAACAAGAGGTTAGTTCAGTGAGGCACTCGCCACAGTGTTGGTTCACAGAGTAAAGCGTATGGCTCTTTGCTGCTCGTTCTAGTCATTCAGTTTTTAACCGTGGTACGTAAATGAAACAGGTTAGTTCAGTGAGGCACTCGCCGCTGTGTTGTTTCACAGAGTAAAGCGTATGGCTCTTTGCTGCTAGTTCTGCGCATTCAGGTTTTTACCGTGCTACCTAAATGAAACAAGAGGTTAGTTCAGTGACGCCCTCGCCACTGTGTTGTTTCACAGAGTAAAGCGTACGGCTCTTTGCTGCTACTTCTGCGCATTCAGGTTTTAACCCTGCTACCTAAATGAAACAAGAGGTTAGTTCAATGAAGCCCTCGCCACAGTGTTGGTTCACAGAGTGGAGTGTATAGCACGTTGCTGCCTGTTCGGCAAATTCAGTTCCTAACAGTGCTACTTAAATGAAACAAGAGGTTAGTTCAGTGAGGCACTCGCAACTGTGTTGTTTCACAGAGGAAAGCCTATGGCTCTTTGCTGCTAGTTCTGCGCATTCAGTTTTTAACCGTGCTACCTAAGGGAAACAAGAGGTTAGTTCAATGAAGCACTCGCCACAGTGTTGGTCACAGAGTGGAGTGTATAGCACGTTGATGCCTGTTCGGCGCATTCTGTTCTAACAGTGCTACCTAAAAGAAACAAGAGGATAGTTCAGTGCGGCACTCGCAACTGTGTTGTTTCACAGAGGAAAACGTAAGGCTCTTTGCTGCTAGTTCTAGGCATTCAGTTTTTAACCGTGCTACCTAATTGAAACAAGAGATTAGTTCAAAGACGCACTCGACAAAGTGTTCCATCTCAGAGTGGAGTATGTACCACTTTGCTCCCTGTTCTTCGCATTCAGTTCTTAACAGCGCTACCTAAATGAAACAAGAGGGTAGTTCAGTGAGGCACTCGCCACTGTGTTGTTTCACAGAGTAAAGCGTATGGCTCTTTGCTGCTCATTCTGCGCATTCAGTTTTTAACCGTGCTACCTAAGGGAAACAAGAGGTTTGTTCAATGAGGCCGTCGCCACTGGGTTGTTTCACAGAGTAAAGCGTATGGCTCTTTGCTGCTCATTCTGCGCATTCAGTTTTTAACCGTGCTACCTAAGGGAAACAAGAGGTTTGTTCAATGAGGCCGTCGCCACTGTGTTGTTTCACAGAGAAAAGCGTACGGCTCTTTGCTGCTAGTTCTGCGCATTGAGTTTTTACCGTGCTACCTAAGTGAAACAAGAGGTTAGTTCACTGAGGCACTCGCCACAGTGTTGGTTCACAGAGTGGAGTGTATAGCACCTTGCTGCCTGTTCTGCGCATTCAGTCCCTAACAGTGCTACCTAAATGAAACAAGAGGTTAGTTCAGTGAGGCACTCGCCACAGTGTTGTTTCACAGAGGAAAGCCTATGACTCTTTGCCGCTAGATCTGCGCATTCAGGTTTTTACCGTGCTACCTAAATGAAACAAGAGGTTAGTTCATTGAGACACTCGCCACAGTGTTGGTTCACAGAGTGGAGTGTATAGCACGTTGATGCCTGTTCTGCGCATTCAGTTCCTAACAGTGCTACCTAAATGAAACAAGAGGTTAGTTCAGTGAGGCACTCGCCACTGTGTTGTTTCACAGAGTGGAGTGTATAGCACGTTGCTGCCTGTTTGGCAAATTCAGTTCCTAACAGTGCTACCTAAATGAAACAAGAGGTTAGTTCAGTGAGGCACCCGCCACAGTGTTGTTTCACAGAGGAAAGCCAAAGACTCTTTGCCGCTAGTTCTGCGCATTCAGGTTTTTACCGTGCTTCCTAAATGAAAAAAGAGGTTAGTTCAATGAGGCACTCGCCACTGTGTTGTTTCCCAGAATAAAGCATATGGCTCTTTGCTGCTAGTTCTGTGCATTGAGTTTTTAACCGTGCTACCTAAGGGAAACAAGTGGTTAGTTCAATGAGGCACTCGCCACTGTGTTGTTTCACAGAGTAAAGAGTACGGCTCTTTGCTGCTTGTTCTACGCATTCAGTTTTTAACCTTGCTACCTAAGGGAAACAAGTTGTTAGTTCAATGAGACACTCGCCACAGTGTTGGTTGACAGAGTGGAGTGTATAGCACGTTGCTGCCTGTTCGTCGCATTCAGTTCTAACAGTACTACCTAAAGGAAACAAGAGGTTAGTTCAGTGAGGCACTCACAACTGTGTTGTTTCACAGAGGAAAACGTAAGGCTCTTTGCTGCTAGTTCTAGGCATTCAGTTTTTAACCGTGCTACCTAAATGAAACAAGAGGTTAGTTCAGTGAGGCACTCGCCACTGTGTTGTTTCACAGAGGAAAGACTATGGCTCTTTGCTGCTAGTTCTAAGCATTCAGTTTTTAACCGTGCTACCTAATTGAAACAAGAGGTTAGTTCAATGAGGCACCCGACAAAGTCTTCCATCACAGACTGGAGTATATACCACTTTGCTCCCTGTTCTTCGCATTCAGTTCTTAACAGCGCTACCCAAATGAAATAAGAGGTTAGTTCAGTGAGGCACTCGCCACTGTGTTGTTTCACAGAGTAAAGCGTATGGCTCTTTGATACTGGTTCTGCGCATTCAGTTTTTAACCGTGCTACCTAAATGAAACAAGAGGTTAGTTCAGTGAGGCCCTCGCCACTGTGTTGTTTCACAGAGTAAAGAGTATGGCTCTTTGCTGCTGGTTCTGCGCATTCAGTTCCTAACAGTGCTACCTAAATGAAACAAGAGGTTAGTTCAGTGAGGCACTCGCCACACTGCTGTTTCACAGAGGAAAGCCTATGACTCTTTGCCGCTAGTTCTGCGCATTCAGGTTTTTACCGTGCTTCCTAAATGAAACAAGAGGTTAGTTCAGTGAGGCACTCGCCACTGAGTTGTTTCCCAGAATAAAGCGTATGGCTCTTTGCTGCTGCTTCTGCGCATTCAGTTTTTAACCGTGCTACCTAAGGGAAACAAGAGGTTAGTTCAATGAGGCCGTCGCCACTGTGTTTTTTCACAGAGTATAGCGTACGGCTCTTTGCTGCTAGTTCTGCGCATTCAGTTTTTTACCGTGCTACCTAAGTGAAACAAGAGGTTAGTTCAGTGAGGCACTCGCCAAAGTGTTCCTTCACAGAGTGGAGTATGTAGCAATTTGCTGCCAGTTCTGTGCATTCAGTTCTTAACCGTGCTAACTAAAAGAAACGAGAGGTTAGTTCAGTGAGGCACTGGCCACTGTGTTGTTTCACAGAGTAAAGCGTAAGGCTCTTTGTTGCTACTTCTGCGCATTCAGGTTTTTACCGTGCTACCTAAGTGAAACAAGAGGTTAGTTCAGTGAGGCCCTCGCCACTGTGTTGTTTCACAGAGTAAAGCGTATGGCTCTTTGCTGCTGGTTCTGCGCATTCAGTTTTTAACCGTGCTACCTAAGGGAAACAAGAGGTTAGTTCAATGAGGCACTCGCCACAGTGTTGGTTCACAGAGTGGAGTGTATAGCACGTTGATGCCTGTTCGGCGTATTCAGTTCCTAATAGTGCTACCTAAATGAAACAAGAGGTTAGATCAGTGAGGCCCTCGCCACTGTGTTGTTTCACAGAGTAAAGCGTACGGCTCTTTGCTGCTAGTTCTGCGCATTCAGTTTTTTACCGTGCTACCTAAGTGAAACAAGAGGTTAGATCAGTGAGGCCCTCGCCACTGTGTTGTTTCACAGAGTAAAGCGTACGGCTCTTTGCTGCTAGTTCTAGGCATTCAGTTTTTAACCGTGCTACCTAATTGAAACAAGAGATTAGTTCAAAGACGCACTCGACAAAGTGTTCCATCACAGAGTGGAGTATGTACCACTTTGCTCCCTGTTCTTCGATTTCAGTTCTTAACGGCACTACCTAAATGAAACAAGAGGTTAGATCAATGAGGCACTCGCCACAGGGTTGGTTCACAGAGTGGAGTGTATAGCACCTTGCTGCCCGTTCTGCGCATTCAATTCCTAGCATTGCTACCTAAATGAAACAAGAGGTTAGTTCAGTGAGGCACTCGCCACTGTGTTGTTTCACAGAGTAAAACGTACGGCTCTTTGCTGGTAGTTTTTTCGCATTCAGTTTTTAACCGTGCTTCCTAAATGAAACAATAGGTTAGTTCAGTGAGGCACTCGCCACAGTGTTGGTTCACAGAGTGGAGTGTATAGCACCTTGCTGCCTGTTCTGCGCATTCAGTTCCTAACAGTGCTACCTAAATGAAACAAGAGGTTAGTTCAGTGAGGCACTCGCCACTATGTTGTTTCACAGAGTAAAGCGTACGGCTCTTTACTGCTACTTCTGCGCATTCAGGTTTTAACCGTGCTACCTAAATGAAACAAGAGGTTAGTTCAGTGAGTCACTCGCCACTGTGTTGTTTCAGAGAGTAAAGCGTATGGCTCTTTGCTCCTTGTTCTACGCTTTCAGTTTTTAACCGTGCTACCTAATTGAAACAAGAGCTTAGATCAAGGAGGCACTCGCCACAGTGTTGGTTCACAGAGTGGAGTCTATAGCACCTTGCTGCCCGTTCTGCGCATTCAATTCCTAGCATTGCTACCTAAATTAAACAAGAGGTTAGTTCATTGAGGCACTCGCCACTGTGTTGTTTCACAGAGTAAAACGTACGGCTCTTTGCTGGTAGTTTTTTCGCATTCAGTTTTTAACCGTGCTTCCTAAATGAAACAAGAGGTTAGTTCAGTGAGGCACTCGCCACAGTGTTGGTTCACAGAGTAAAGCGTATGGCTCTTTGCTGCTCGTTCTAGTCATTCAGTTTTTAACCGTGGTACGTAAATGAAACAGGTTAGTTCAGTGAGGCACTCGCCGCTGTGTTGTTTCACAGAGTAAAGCGTATGGCTCTTTGCTGCTAGTTCTGCGCATTCAGGTTTTTACCGTGCTACCTAAATGAAACAAGAGGTTAGTTCAGTGACGCCCTCGCCACTGTGTTGTTTCACAGAGTAAAGCGTACGGCTCTTTGCTGCTACTTCTGCGCATTCAGGTTTTAACCCTGCTACCTAAATGAAACAAGAGGTTAGTTCAATGAAGCCCTCGCCACAGTGTTGGTTCACAGAGTGGAGTGTATAGCACGTTGCTGCCTGTTCGGCAAATTCAGTTCCTAACAGTGCTACTTAAATGAAACAAGAGGTTAGTTCAGTGAGGCACTCGCAACTGTGTTGTTTCACAGAGGAAAGCCTATGGCTCTTTGCTGCTAGTTCTGCGCATTCAGTTTTTAACCGTGCTACCTAAGGGAAACAAGAGGTTAGTTCAATGAAGCACTCGCCACAGTGTTGGTCACAGAGTGGAGTGTATAGCACGTTGATGCCTGTTCGGCGCATTCTGTTCTAACAGTGCTACCTAAAAGAAACAAGAGGATAGTTCAGTGCGGCACTCGCAACTGTGTTGTTTCACAGAGGAAAACGTAAGGCTCTTTGCTGCTAGTTCTAGGCATTCAGTTTTTAACCGTGCTACCTAATTGAAACAAGAGATTAGTTCAAAGACGCACTCGACAAAGTGTTCCATCTCAGAGTGGAGTATGTACCACTTTGCTCCCTGTTCTTCGCATTCAGTTCTTAACAGCGCTACCTAAATGAAACAAGAGGGTAGTTCAGTGAGGCACTCGCCACTGTGTTGTTTCACAGAGTAAAGCGTATGGCTCTTTGCTGCTCATTCTGCGCATTCAGTTTTTAACCGTGCTACCTAAGGGAAACAAGAGGTTTGTTCAATGAGGCCGTCGCCACTGGGTTGTTTCACAGAGTAAAGCGTATGGCTCTTTGCTGCTCATTCTGCGCATTCAGTTTTTAACCGTGCTACCTAAGGGAAACAAGAGGTTTGTTCAATGAGGCCGTCGCCACTGTGTTGTTTCACAGAGAAAAGCGTACGGCTCTTTGCTGCTAGTTCTGCGCATTGAGTTTTTACCGTGCTACCTAAGTGAAACAAGAGGTTAGTTCACTGAGGCACTCGCCACAGTGTTGGTTCACAGAGTGGAGTGTATAGCACCTTGCTGCCTGTTCTGCGCATTCAGTCCCTAACAGTGCTACCTAAATGAAACAAGAGGTTAGTTCAGTGAGGCACTCGCCACAGTGTTGTTTCACAGAGGAAAGCCTATGACTCTTTGCCGCTAGTTCTGCGCATTCAGGTTTTTACCGTGCTACCTAAATGAAACAAGAGGTTAGTTCATTGAGACACTCGCCACAGTGTTGGTTCACAGAGTGGAGTGTATAGCACGTTGATGCCTGTTCTGCGCATTCAGTTCCTAACAGTGCTACCTAAATGAAACAAGAGGTTAGTTCAGTGAGGCACTCGCCACTGTGTTGTTTCACAGAGTGGAGTGTATAGCACGTTGCTGCCTGTTTGGCAAATTCAGTTCCTAACAGTGCTACCTAAATGAAACAAGAGGTTAGTTCAGTGAGGCACCCGCCACAGTGTTGTTTCACAGAGGAAAGCCAAAGACTCTTTGCCGCTAGTTCTGCGCATTCAGGTTTTTACCGTGCTTCCTAAATGAAAAAAGAGGTTAGTTCAATGAGGCACTCGCCACTGTGTTGTTTCCCAGAATAAAGCATATGGCTCTTTGCTGCTAGTTCTGTGCATTGAGTTTTTAACCGTGCTACCTAAGGGAAACAAGTGGTTAGTTCAATGAGGCACTCGCCACTGTGTTGTTTCACAGAGTAAAGAGTACGGCTCTTTGCTGCTTGTTCTACGCATTCAGTTTTTAACCTTGCTACCTAAGGGAAACAAGTTGTTAGTTCAATGAGACACTCGCCACAGTGTTGGTTGACAGAGTGGAGTGTATAGCACGTTGCTGCCTGTTCGTCGCATTCAGTTCTAACAGTACTACCTAAAGGAAACAAGAGGTTAGTTCAGTGAGGCACTCACAACTGTGTTGTTTCACAGAGGAAAACGTAAGGCTCTTTGCTGCTAGTTCTAGGCATTCAGTTTTTAACCGTGCTACCTAAATGAAACAAGAGGTTAGTTCAGTGAGGCACTCGCCACTGTGTTGTTTCACAGAGGAAAGGCTATGGCTCTTTGCTGCTAGTTCTAAGCATTCAGTTTTTAACCGTGCTACCTAATTGAAACAAGAGGTTAGTTCAATGAGGCACCCGACAAAGTCTTCCATCACAGACTGGAGTATATACCACTTTGCTCCCTGTTCTTCGCATTCAGTTCTTAACAGCGCTACCCAAATGAAATAAGAGGTTAGTTCAGTGAGGCACTCGCCACTGTGTTGTTTCACAGAGTAAAGCGTATGGCTCTTTGATACTGGTTCTGCGCATTCAGTTTTTAACCGTGCTACCTAAATGAAACAAGAGGTTAGTTCAGTGAGGCCCTCGCCACTGTGTTGTTTCACAGAGTAAAGAGTATGGCTCTTTGCTGCTGGTTCTGCGCATTCAGTTCCTAACAGTGCTACCTAAATGAAACAAGAGGTTAGTTCAGTGAGGCACTCGCCACACTGCTGTTTCACAGAGGAAAGCCTATGACTCTTTGCCGCTAGTTCTGCGCATTCAGGTTTTTACCGTGCTTCCTAAATGAAACAAGAGGTTAGTTCAGTGAGGCACTCGCCACTGAGTTGTTTCCCAGAATAAAGCGTATGGCTCTTTGCTGCTGCTTCTGCGCATTCAGTTTTTAACCGTGCTACCTAAGGGAAACAAGAGGTTAGTTCAATGAGGCCGTCGCCACTGTGTTTTTTCACAGAGTATAGCGTACGGCTCTTTGCTGCTAGTTCTGCGCATTCAGTTTTTTACCGTGCTACCTAAGTGAAACAAGAGGTTAGTTCAGTGAGGCACTCGCCAAAGTGTTCCTTCACAGAGTGGAGTATGTAGCAATTTGCTGCCAGTTCTGTGCATTCAGTTCTTAACCGTGCTAACTAAAAGAAACGAGAGGTTAGTTCAGTGAGGCACTGGCCACTGTGTTGTTTCACAGAGTAAAGCGTAAGGCTCTTTGTTGCTACTTCTGCGCATTCAGGTTTTTACCGTGCTACCTAAGTGAAACAAGAGGTTAGTTCAGTGAGGCCCTCGCCACTGTGTTGTTTCACAGAGTAAAGCGTATGGCTCTTTGCTGCTGGTTCTGCGCATTCAGTTTTTAACCGTGCTACCTAAGGGAAACAAGAGGTTAGTTCAATGAGGCACTCGCCACAGTGTTGGTTCACAGAGTGGAGTGTATAGCACGTTGATGCCTGTTCGGCGTATTCAGTTCCTAATAGTGCTACCTAAATGAAACAAGAGGTTAGATCAGTGAGGCCCTCGCCACTGTGTTGTTTCACAGAGTAAAGCGTACGGCTCTTTGCTGCTAGTTCTGCGCATTCAGTTTTTTACCGTGCTACCTAAGTGAAACAAGAGGTTAGATCAGTGAGGCCCTCGCCACTGTGTTGTTTCACAGAGTAAAGCGTACGGCTCTTTGCTGCTAGTTCTAGGCATTCAGTTTTTAACCGTGCTACCTAATTGAAACAAGAGATTAGTTCAAAGACGCACTCGACAAAGTGTTCCATCACAGAGTGGAGTATGTACCACTTTGCTCCCTGTTCTTCGATTTCAGTTCTTAACGGCACTACCTAAATGAAACAAGAGGTTAGATCAATGAGGCACTCGCCACAGGGTTGGTTCACAGAGTGGAGTGTATAGCACCTTGCTGCCCGTTCTGCGCATTCAATTCCTAGCATTGCTACCTAAATGAAACAAGAGGTTAGTTCAGTGAGGCACTCGCCACTGTGTTGTTTCACAGAGTAAAACGTACGGCTCTTTGCTGGTAGTTTTTTCGCATTCAGTTTTTAACCGTGCTTCCTAAATGAAACAATAGGTTAGTTCAGTGAGGCACTCGCCACAGTGTTGGTTCACAGAGTGGAGTGTATAGCACCTTGCTGCCTGTTCTGCGCATTCAGTTCCTAACAGTGCTACCTAAATGAAACAAGAGGTTAGTTCAGTGAGGCACTCGCCACTATGTTGTTTCACAGAGTAAAGCGTACGGCTCTTTACTGCTACTTCTGCGCATTCAGGTTTTAACCGTGCTACCTAAATGAAACAAGAGGTTAGTTCAGTGAGTCACTCGCCACTGTGTTGTTTCAGAGAGTAAAGCGTATGGCTCTTTGCTCCTTGTTCTACGCTTTCAGTTTTTAACCGTGCTACCTAATTGAAACAAGAGCTTAGATCAAGGAGGCACTCGCCACAGTGTTGGTTCACAGAGTGGAGTCTATAGCACCTTGCTGCCCGTTCTGCGCATTCAATTCCTAGCATTGCTACCTAAATTAAACAAGAGGTTAGTTCATTGAGGCACTCGCCACTGTGTTGTTTCACAGAGTAAAACGTACGGCTCTTTGCTGGTAGTTTTTTCGCATTCAGTTTTTAACCGTGCTTCCTAAATGAAACAAGAGGTTAGTTCAGTGAGGCACTCGCCACAGTGTTGGTTCACAGAGTAAAGCGTATGGCTCTTTGCTGCTCGTTCTAGTCATTCAGTTTTTAACCGTGGTACGTAAATGAAACAGGTTAGTTCAGTGAGGCACTCGCCGCTGTGTTGTTTCACAGAGTAAAGCGTATGGCTCTTTGCTGCTAGTTCTGCGCATTCAGGTTTTTTACCGTGCTACCTAAATGAAACAAGAGGTTAGTTCAGTGACGCCCTCGCCACTGTGTTGTTTCACAGAGTAAAGCGTACGGCTCTTTGCTGCTACTTCTGCGCATTCAGGTTTTAACCCTGCTACCTAAATGAAACAAGAGGTTAGTTCAATGAAGCCCTCGCCACAGTGTTGGTTCACAGAGTGGAGTGTATAGCACGTTGCTGCCTGTTCGGCAAATTCAGTTCCTAACAGTGCTACTTAAATGAAACAAGAGGTTAGTTCAGTGAGGCACTCGCAACTGTGTTGTTTCACAGAGGAAAGCCTATGGCTCTTTGCTGCTAGTTCTGCGCATTCAGTTTTTAACCGTGCTACCTAAGGGAAACAAGAGGTTAGTTCAATGAAGCACTCGCCACAGTGTTGGTCACAGAGTGGAGTGTATAGCACGTTGATGCCTGTTCGGCGCATTCTGTTCTAACAGTGCTACCTAAAAGAAACAAGAGGATAGTTCAGTGCGGCACTCGCAACTGTGTTGTTTCACAGAGGAAAACGTAAGGCTCTTTGCTGCTAGTTCTAGGCATTCAGTTTTTAACCGTGCTACCTAATTGAAACAAGAGATTAGTTCAAAGACGCACTCGACAAAGTGTTCCATCTCAGAGTGGAGTATGTACCACTTTGCTCCCTGTTCTTCGCATTCAGTTCTTAACAGCGCTACCTAAATGAAACAAGAGGGTAGTTCAGTGAGGCACTCGCCACTGTGTTGTTTCACAGAGTAAAGCGTATGGCTCTTTGCTGCTCATTCTGCGCATTCAGTTTTTAACCGTGCTACCTAAGGGAAACAAGAGGTTTGTTCAATGAGGCCGTCGCCACTGGGTTGTTTCACAGAGTAAAGCGTATGGCTCTTTGCTGCTCATTCTGCGCATTCAGTTTTTAACCGTGCTACCTAAGGGAAACAAGAGGTTTGTTCAATGAGGCCGTCGCCACTGTGTTGTTTCACAGAGAAAAGCGTACGGCTCTTTGCTGCTAGTTCTGCGCATTGAGTTTTTACCGTGCTACCTAAGTGAAACAAGAGGTTAGTTCACTGAGGCACTCGCCACAGTGTTGGTTCACAGAGTGGAGTGTATAGCACCTTGCTGCCTGTTCTGCGCATTCAGTCCCTAACAGTGCTACCTAAATGAAACAAGAGGTTAGTTCAGTGAGGCACTCGCCACAGTGTTGTTTCACAGAGGAAAGCCTATGACTCTTTGCCGCTAGTTCTGCGCATTCAGGTTTTTACCGTGCTACCTAAATGAAACAAGAGGTTAGTTCAATGAGGCACTCGCCACAGTGTTGGTTCACAGAGTGGAGTGTATAGCACGTTGATGCCTGTTCGGCGTATTCAGTTCCTAATAGTGCTACCTAAATGAAACAAGAGGTTAGATCAGTGAGGCCCTCGCCACTGTGTTGTTTCACAGAGTAAAGCGTACGGCTCTTTGCTGCTAGTTCTGCGCATTCAGTTTTTTACCGTGCTACCTAAGTGAAACAAGAGGTTAGATCAGTGAGGCCCTCGCCACTGTGTTGTTTCACAGAGTAAAGCGTACGGCTCTTTGCTGCTAGTTCTAGGCATTCAGTTTTTAACCGTGCTACCTAATTGAAACAAGAGATTAGTTCAAAGACGCACTCGACAAAGTGTTCCATCACAGAGTGGAGTATGTACCACTTTGCTCCCTGTTCTTCGATTTCAGTTCTTAACGGCACTACCTAAATGAAACAAGAGGTTAGATCAATGAGGCACTCGCCACAGGGTTGGTTCACAGAGTGGAGTGTATAGCACCTTGCTGCCCGTTCTGCGCATTCAATTCCTAGCATTGCTACCTAAATGAAACAAGAGGTTAGTTCAGTGAGGCACTCGCCACTGTGTTGTTTCACAGAGTAAAACGTACGGCTCTTTGCTGGTAGTTTTTTCGCATTCAGTTTTTAACCGTGCTTCCTAAATGAAACAATAGGTTAGTTCAGTGAGGCACTCGCCACAGTGTTGGTTCACAGAGTGGAGTGTATAGCACCTTGCTGCCTGTTCTGCGCATTCAGTTCCTAACAGTGCTACCTAAATGAAACAAGAGGTTAGTTCAGTGAGGCACTCGCCACTATGTTGTTTCACAGAGTAAAGCGTACGGCTCTTTACTGCTACTTCTGCGCATTCAGGTTTTAACCGTGCTACCTAAATGAAACAAGAGGTTAGTTCAGTGAGTCACTCGCCACTGTGTTGTTTCAGAGAGTAAAGCGTATGGCTCTTTGCTCCTTGTTCTACGCTTTCAGTTTTTAACCGTGCTACCTAATTGAAACAAGAGCTTAGATCAAGGAGGCACTCGCCACAGTGTTGGTTCACAGAGTGGAGTCTATAGCACCTTGCTGCCCGTTCTGCGCATTCAATTCCTAGCATTGCTACCTAAATTAAACAAGAGGTTAGTTCATTGAGGCACTCGCCACTGTGTTGTTTCACAGAGTAAAACGTACGGCTCTTTGCTGGTAGTTTTTTCGCATTCAGTTTTTAACCGTGCTTCCTAAATGAAACAAGAGGTTAGTTCAGTGAGGCACTCGCCACAGTGTTGGTTCACAGAGTAAAGCGTATGGCTCTTTGCTGCTCGTTCTAGTCATTCAGTTTTTAACCGTGGTACGTAAATGAAACAGGTTAGTTCAGTGAGGCACTCGCCGCTGTGTTGTTTCACAGAGTAAAGCGTATGGCTCTTTGCTGCTAGTTCTGCGCATTCAGGTTTTTACCGTGCTACCTAAATGAAACAAGAGGTTAGTTCAGTGACGCCCTCGCCACTGTGTTGTTTCACAGAGTAAAGCGTACGGCTCTTTGCTGCTACTTCTGCGCATTCAGGTTTTAACCCTGCTACCTAAATGAAACAAGAGGTTAGTTCAATGAAGCCCTCGCCACAGTGTTGGTTCACAGAGTGGAGTGTATAGCACGTTGCTGCCTGTTCGGCAAATTCAGTTCCTAACAGTGCTACTTAAATGAAACAAGAGGTTAGTTCAGTGAGGCACTCGCAACTGTGTTGTTTCACAGAGGAAAGCCTATGGCTCTTTGCTGCTAGTTCTGCGCATTCAGTTTTTAACCGTGCTACCTAAGGGAAACAAGAGGTTAGTTCAATGAAGCACTCGCCACAGTGTTGGTCACAGAGTGGAGTGTATAGCACGTTGATGCCTGTTCGGCGCATTCTGTTCTAACAGTGCTACCTAAAAGAAACAAGAGGATAGTTCAGTGCGGCACTCGCAACTGTGTTGTTTCACAGAGGAAAACGTAAGGCTCTTTGCTGCTAGTTCTAGGCATTCAGTTTTTAACCGTGCTACCTAATTGAAACAAGAGATTAGTTCAAAGACGCACTCGACAAAGTGTTCCATCTCAGAGTGGAGTATGTACCACTTTGCTCCCTGTTCTTCGCATTCAGTTCTTAACAGCGCTACCTAAATGAAACAAGAGGGTAGTTCAGTGAGGCACTCGCCACTGTGTTGTTTCACAGAGTAAAGCGTATGGCTCTTTGCTGCTCATTCTGCGCATTCAGTTTTTAACCGTGCTACCTAAGGGAAACAAGAGGTTTGTTCAATGAGGCCGTCGCCACTGGGTTGTTTCACAGAGTAAAGCGTATGGCTCTTTGCTGCTCATTCTGCGCATTCAGTTTTTAACCGTGCTACCTAAGGGAAACAAGAGGTTTGTTCAATGAGGCCGTCGCCACTGTGTTGTTTCACAGAGAAAAGCGTACGGCTCTTTGCTGCTAGTTCTGCGCATTGAGTTTTTACCGTGCTACCTAAGTGAAACAAGAGGTTAGTTCACTGAGGCACTCGCCACAGTGTTGGTTCACAGAGTGGAGTGTATAGCACCTTGCTGCCTGTTCTGCGCATTCAGTCCCTAACAGTGCTACCTAAATGAAACAAGAGGTTAGTTCAGTGAGGCACTCGCCACAGTGTTGTTTCACAGAGGAAAGCCTATGACTCTTTGCCGCTAGTTCTGCGCATTCAGGTTTTTACCGTGCTACCTAAATGAAACAAGAGGTTAGTTCATTGAGACACTCGCCACAGTGTTGGTTCACAGAGTGGAGTGTATAGCACGTTGATGCCTGTTCTGCGCATTCAGTTCCTAACAGTGCTACCTAAATGAAACAAGAGGTTAGTTCAGTGAGGCACTCGCCACTGTGTTGTTTCACAGAGTGGAGTGTATAGCACGTTGCTGCCTGTTTGGCAAATTCAGTTCCTAACAGTGCTACCTAAATGAAACAAGAGGTTAGTTCAGTGAGGCACCCGCCACAGTGTTGTTTCACAGAGGAAAGCCAAAGACTCTTTGCCGCTAGTTCTGCGCATTCAGGTTTTTACCGTGCTTCCTAAATGAAAAAAGAGGTTAGTTCAATGAGGCACTCGCCACTGTGTTGTTTCCCAGAATAAAGCATATGGCTCTTTGCTGCTAGTTCTGTGCATTGAGTTTTTAACCGTGCTACCTAAGGGAAACAAGTGGTTAGTTCAATGAGGCACTCGCCACTGTGTTGTTTCACAGAGTAAAGAGTACGGCTCTTTGCTGCTTGTTCTACGCATTCAGTTTTTAACCTTGCTACCTAAGGGAAACAAGTTGTTAGTTCAATGAGACACTCGCCACAGTGTTGGTTGACAGAGTGGAGTGTATAGCACGTTGCTGCCTGTTCGTCGCATTCAGTTCTAACAGTACTACCTAAAGGAAACAAGAGGTTAGTTCAGTGAGGCACTCACAACTGTGTTGTTTCACAGAGGAAAACGTAAGGCTCTTTGCTGCTAGTTCTAGGCATTCAGTTTTTAACCGTGCTACCTAAATGAAACAAGAGGTTAGTTCAGTGAGGCACTCGCCACTGTGTTGTTTCACAGAGGAAAGCCTATGGCTCTTTGCTGCTAGTTCTAAGCATTCAGTTTTTAACCGTGCTACCTAATTGAAACAAGAGGTTAGTTCAATGAGGCACCCGACAAAGTCTTCCATCACAGACTGGAGTATATACCACTTTGCTCCCTGTTCTTCGCATTCAGTTCTTAACAGCGCTACCCAAATGAAATAAGAGGTTAGTTCAGTGAGGCACTCGCCACTGTGTTGTTTCACAGAGTAAAGCGTATGGCTCTTTGATACTGGTTCTGCGCATTCAGTTTTTAACCGTGCTACCTAAATGAAACAAGAGGTTAGTTCAGTGAGGCCCTCGCCACTGTGTTGTTTCACAGAGTAAAGAGTATGGCTCTTTGCTGCTGGTTCTGCGCATTCAGTTCCTAACAGTGCTACCTAAATGAAACAAGAGGTTAGTTCAGTGAGGCACTCGCCACACTGCTGTTTCACAGAGGAAAGCCTATGACTCTTTGCCGCTAGTTCTGCGCATTCAGGTTTTTACCGTGCTTCCTAAATGAAACAAGAGGTTAGTTCAGTGAGGCACTCGCCACTGAGTTGTTTCCCAGAATAAAGCGTATGGCTCTTTGCTGCTGCTTCTGCGCATTCAGTTTTTAACCGTGCTACCTAAGGGAAACAAGAGGTTAGTTCAATGAGGCCGTCGCCACTGTGTTTTTTCACAGAGTATAGCGTACGGCTCTTTGCTGCTAGTTCTGCGCATTCAGTTTTTTACCGTGCTACCTAAGTGAAACAAGAGGTTAGTTCAGTGAGGCACTCGCCAAAGTGTTCCTTCACAGAGTGGAGTATGTAGCAATTTGCTGCCAGTTCTGTGCATTCAGTTCTTAACCGTGCTAACTAAAAGAAACGAGAGGTTAGTTCAGTGAGGCACTGGCCACTGTGTTGTTTCACAGAGTAAAGCGTAAGGCTCTTTGTTGCTACTTCTGCGCATTCAGGTTTTTACCGTGCTACCTAAGTGAAACAAGAGGTTAGTTCAGTGAGGCCCTCGCCACTGTGTTGTTTCACAGAGTAAAGCGTATGGCTCTTTGCTGCTGGTTCTGCGCATTCAGTTTTTAACCGTGCTACCTAAGGGAAACAAGAGGTTAGTTCAATGAGGCACTCGCCACAGTGTTGGTTCACAGAGTGGAGTGTATAGCACGTTGATGCCTGTTCGGCGTATTCAGTTCCTAATAGTGCTACCTAAATGAAACAAGAGGTTAGATCAGTGAGGCCCTCGCCACTGTGTTGTTTCACAGAGTAAAGCGTACGGCTCTTTGCTGCTAGTTCTGCGCATTCAGTTTTTTACCGTGCTACCTAAGTGAAACAAGAGGTTAGATCAGTGAGGCCCTCGCCACTGTGTTGTTTCACAGAGTAAAGCGTACGGCTCTTTGCTGCTAGTTCTAGGCATTCAGTTTTTAACCGTGCTACCTAATTGAAACAAGAGATTAGTTCAAAGACGCACTCGACAAAGTGTTCCATCACAGAGTGGAGTATGTACCACTTTGCTCCCTGTTCTTCGATTTCAGTTCTTAACGGCACTACCTAAATGAAACAAGAGGTTAGATCAATGAGGCACTCGCCACAGGGTTGGTTCACAGAGTGGAGTGTATAGCACCTTGCTGCCCGTTCTGCGCATTCAATTCCTAGCATTGCTACCTAAATGAAACAAGAGGTTAGTTCAGTGAGGCACTCGCCACTGTGTTGTTTCACAGAGTAAAACGTACGGCTCTTTGCTGGTAGTTTTTTCGCATTCAGTTTTTAACCGTGCTTCCTAAATGAAACAATAGGTTAGTTCAGTGAGGCACTCGCCACAGTGTTGGTTCACAGAGTGGAGTGTATAGCACCTTGCTGCCTGTTCTGCGCATTCAGTTCCTAACAGTGCTACCTAAATGAAACAAGAGGTTAGTTCAGTGAGGCACTCGCCACTATGTTGTTTCACAGAGTAAAGCGTACGGCTCTTTACTGCTACTTCTGCGCATTCAGGTTTTAACCGTGCTACCTAAATGAAACAAGAGGTTAGTTCAGTGAGTCACTCGCCACTGTGTTGTTTCAGAGAGTAAAGCGTATGGCTCTTTGCTCCTTGTTCTACGCTTTCAGTTTTTAACCGTGCTACCTAATTGAAACAAGAGCTTAGATCAAGGAGGCACTCGCCACAGTGTTGGTTCACAGAGTGGAGTCTATAGCACCTTGCTGCCCGTTCTGCGCATTCAATTCCTAGCATTGCTACCTAAATTAAACAAGAGGTTAGTTCATTGAGGCACTCGCCACTGTGTTGTTTCACAGAGTAAAACGTACGGCTCTTTGCTGGTAGTTTTTTCGCATTCAGTTTTTAACCGTGCTTCCTAAATGAAACAAGAGGTTAGTTCAGTGAGGCACTCGCCACAGTGTTGGTTCACAGAGTAAAGCGTATGGCTCTTTGCTGCTCGTTCTAGTCATTCAGTTTTTAACCGTGGTACGTAAATGAAACAGGTTAGTTCAGTGAGGCACTCGCCGCTGTGTTGTTTCACAGAGTAAAGCGTATGGCTCTTTGCTGCTAGTTCTGCGCATTCAGGTTTTTACCGTGCTACCTAAATGAAACAAGAGGTTAGTTCAGTGACGCCCTCGCCACTGTGTTGTTTCACAGAGTAAAGCGTACGGCTCTTTGCTGCTACTTCTGCGCATTCAGGTTTTAACCCTGCTACCTAAATGAAACAAGAGGTTAGTTCAATGAAGCCCTCGCCACAGTGTTGGTTCACAGAGTGGAGTGTATAGCACGTTGCTGCCTGTTCGGCAAATTCAGTTCCTAACAGTGCTACTTAAATGAAACAAGAGGTTAGTTCAGTGAGGCACTCGCAACTGTGTTGTTTCACAGAGGAAAGCCTATGGCTCTTTGCTGCTAGTTCTGCGCATTCAGTTTTTAACCGTGCTACCTAAGGGAAACAAGAGGTTAGTTCAATGAAGCACTCGCCACAGTGTTGGTCACAGAGTGGAGTGTATAGCACGTTGATGCCTGTTCGGCGCATTCTGTTCTAACAGTGCTACCTAAAAGAAACAAGAGGATAGTTCAGTGCGGCACTCGCAACTGTGTTGTTTCACAGAGGAAAACGTAAGGCTCTTTGCTGCTAGTTCTAGGCATTCAGTTTTTAACCGTGCTACCTAATTGAAACAAGAGATTAGTTCAAAGACGCACTCGACAAAGTGTTCCATCTCAGAGTGGAGTATGTACCACTTTGCTCCCTGTTCTTCGCATTCAGTTCTTAACAGCGCTACCTAAATGAAACAAGAGGGTAGTTCAGTGAGGCACTCGCCACTGTGTTGTTTCACAGAGTAAAGCGTATGGCTCTTTGCTGCTCATTCTGCGCATTCAGTTTTTAACCGTGCTACCTAAGGGAAACAAGAGGTTTGTTCAATGAGGCCGTCGCCACTGGGTTGTTTCACAGAGTAAAGCGTATGGCTCTTTGCTGCTCATTCTGCGCATTCAGTTTTTAACCGTGCTACCTAAGGGAAACAAGAGGTTTGTTCAATGAGGCCGTCGCCACTGTGTTGTTTCACAGAGAAAAGCGTACGGCTCTTTGCTGCTAGTTCTGCGCATTGAGTTTTTACCGTGCTACCTAAGTGAAACAAGAGGTTAGTTCACTGAGGCACTCGCCACAGTGTTGGTTCACAGAGTGGAGTGTATAGCACCTTGCTGCCTGTTCTGCGCATTCAGTCCCTAACAGTGCTACCTAAATGAAACAAGAGGTTAGTTCAGTGAGGCACTCGCCACAGTGTTGTTTCACAGAGGAAAGCCTATGACTCTTTGCCGCTAGTTCTGCGCATTCAGGTTTTTACCGTGCTACCTAAATGAAACAAGAGGTTAGTTCATTGAGACACTCGCCACAGTGTTGGTTCACAGAGTGGAGTGTATAGCACGTTGATGCCTGTTCTGCGCATTCAGTTCCTAACAGTGCTACCTAAATGAAACAAGAGGTTAGTTCAGTGAGGCACTCGCCACTGTGTTGTTTCACAGAGTGGAGTGTATAGCACGTTGCTGCCTGTTTGGCAAATTCAGTTCCTAACAGTGCTACCTAAATGAAACAAGAGGTTAGTTCAGTGAGGCACCCGCCACAGTGTTGTTTCACAGAGGAAAGCCAAAGACTCTTTGCCGCTAGTTCTGCGCATTCAGGTTTTTACCGTGCTTCCTAAATGAAAAAAGAGGTTAGTTCAATGAGGCACTCGCCACTGTGTTGTTTCCCAGAATAAAGCATATGGCTCTTTGCTGCTAGTTCTGTGCATTGAGTTTTTAACCATGCTACCTAAGGGAAACAAGTGGTTAGTTCAATGAGGCACTCGCCACTGTGTTGTTTCACAGAATAAAGAGTACGGCTCTTTGCTGCTTGTTCTACGCATTCAGTTTTTAACCTTGCTACCTAAGGGAAACAAGTTGTTAGTTCAATGAGACACTCGCCACAGTGTTGGTTGACAGAGTGGAGTGTATAGCACGTTGCTGCCTGTTCGTCGCATTCAGTTCTAACAGTACTACCTAAAGGAAACAAGAGGTTAGTTCAGTGAGGCACTCACAACTGTGTTGTTTCACAGAGGAAAACGTAAGGCTCTTTGCTGCTAGTTCTAGGCATTCAGTTTTTAACCGTGCTACCTAAATGAAACAAGAGGTTAGTTCAGTGAGGCACTCGCCACTGTGTTGTTTCACAGAGGAAAGCCTATGGCTCTTTGCTGCTAGGTCTAAGCATTCAGTTTTTAACCGTGCTACCTAATTGAAACAAGAGGTTAGTTCAATGAGGCACCCGACAAAGTCTTCCATCACAGACTGGAGTATATACCACTTTGCTCCCTGTTCTTCGCATTCAGTTCTTAACAGCGCTACCCAAATGAAATAAGAGGTTAGTTCAGTGAGGCACTCGCCACTGTGTTGTTTCACAGAGTAAAGCGTATGGCTCTTTGATACTGGTTCTGCGCATTCAGTTTTTAACCGTGCTACCTAAATGAAACAAGAGGTTAGTTCAGTGAGGCACTCGCCACAGTGTTGTTTCACAGAGGAAAGCCTATGACTCTTTGCCGCTTGTTGTGCGCATTCCGGTTTTAACCGTGCTACCTAAATGAAACAAGAGGTTAGTTCAGTGAGGCACTCGCCAAAGTGTTCCTTCACAGAGTGGAGTATGTAGCATTTGCTGCCTGTCCTGCTCATTCAGTTCTTAACCGTGCTAACTAAAAGAAACGAGAGGTTAGTTCAATGAGGCACTCGCCACTGTGTTGTTTCCCAGAATAAAGCATATGGCTCTTTGCTGCTAGTTCTGCGCATTGAGTTTTTAACCGTGCTACCTAAGTGAAACAAGAGGTTAGTTCAATAAGGCTCTCGCCACAGTGTTGGTTCACAGAGTGGAGTGTATAGCACCTTGCTGCCAGTTCTGCGCATTCAATTCCTAACAGTGCTACCTAAATGAAACAAGAGGTTAGTTCAGTGAGGCACTCGCCACAGTGTTGTTTCACAGAGGAAAGCCTATGACTCTTTGCCGCTTGTTGTGCACATTCAGGTTTTTACCGTACTACCTAAATGAAACAAGAGGTTTGTTCATTGAGGCACTCGCCACAGTGTTGGTTCACAGAGTGGAGTGTATAGCACGTTGATGCCTGTTCTGCGCATTCAGTTCCTAACAGTGCTATCTAAATGAAACAAGAGGTTAGTTCAGTGAGGCACTCGCTACTGTGTTGTTTCACAGAGTAAAACATAAGGCTCTTTGCTGCTAGTTCTAGGCATTCAGTTTTTAACCGTGCTATGTAAATTAAACAAGAGGCTGGTTCAGTGAGGCACTCGTCACTGTGTTGTTTCACAGAGTAAAGCGTATGGCTCTTTGCTGCTGGTTCTGCGCATTCAGTTTTTAACCGTGCTACCTAAGTGAAGCAAGAGGTTAGTTCAAAGAGGCACTCGCCACAGTGTTGGTTCACAGAGTGGAGTGTATAGCACCTTGCTGCCTGTTCTGCGCATTCAGTTCCTAACAGTGCTACCTAAATGAAACAAGAGGTTAGTTCAGTGAGGCACTCGCCACACTGTTGTTTCACAGAGGAAAGCCTATGACTCTTTGCCGCTAGTTCTGCGCATTCAGGTTTTTACCGTGCTTCCTAAATGAAAAAAGAGGTTAGTTCAGTGAGGCACTCGCCACTGAGTTGTTTCCCAGAATAAAGCGTATGGCTCTTTGCTGCTGCTTCTGCGCATTCAGTTTTTAACCGTGCTACCTAAGGGAAACAAGAGGTTAGTTCAATGAGGCCGTCGCCACTGTGTTTTTTCACAGAGTATAGCGTACGGCTCTTTGCTGCTAGTTCTGCGCATTCAGTTTTTTACCGTGCTACCTAAGTGAAACAAGAGGTTAGTTCAGTGAGGCACTCGCCAAAGTGTTCCTTCACAGAGTGGAGTAGGTAGCAATTTGCTGCCAGTTCTGTGCATTCAGTTCTTAACCGTGCTAACTAAAAGAAACGAGAGGTTAGTTCAGTGAGGCACTGGCCACTGTGTTGTTTCACAGAGTAAAGCGTAAGGCTCTTTGTTGCTACTTCTGCGCATTCAGGTTTTTACCGTGCTACCTAAATGAAACAAGAGGTTAGTTCATTGAGACACTCGCCACAGTGTTGGTTCACAGAGTAGAATGTATAGCACGTTGATACCTGTTCTGTGCATTCAGTTCCTAACAGTGCTATCTAAATGAAACAAGAGGTTAGTTCAGTGAGGCACTCGCTACTGTGTTGTTTCACAGAGTAAAGCGTATGGCTCTTTGCTGCTGGTTCTGCGCATTCAGTTTTTAACCGTGCTACCTAAATGAAACAAGAGGTTAGTTCAGTGAGGCCCTCGCCACTGTGTTGTTTCACAGAGTAAAGCGTATGGCTCTTTGCTGCTGGTTCTGCGCATTCAGTTTTTAACCGTGCTACCTAAGTGAAGCAAGAGGTTAGTTCAAAGAGGCACTCGCCACAGTATTGGTTCACAGAGTGGAGTGTATAGCACCTTGCTGCCTGTTCTGCGCATTCAGTTCCTAACAGTGCTACCTAAATGAAACAAGAGGTTAGTTCAGTGAGGCACTCGCCACAGTGTTGTTTCACAGAGCAAAGCCTATGACTCTTTGCCGCTAGTTCTGCGCATTCAGGTTTTTACCGTGCTTCCTAAATGAAACAAGAGGTTAGTTCAGTGAGGCACTCGCCACTGAGTTGTTTCCCAGAATAAAGCGTATGGCTCTTTGCTGCTGCTTCTGCGCATTCAGTTTTTAACCGTGCTACCTAAGGGAAACAAGAGGTTAGTTCAATGAGGCCGTCGCCACTGTGTTTTTTCACAGAGTATAGCGTACGGCTCTTTGCTGCTAGTTCTGCGCATTCAGTTTTTTACCGTGCTACCTAAGTGAAACAAGAGGTTAGTTCAGTGAGGCACTCGCCAAAGTGTTCCTTCACAGAGTGGAGTATGTAGCAATTTGCTGCCAGTTCTGTGCACTCAGTTCTTAACCGTGCTAACTAAAAGAAACGAGAGGTTAGTTCAGTGAGGCACTGGCCACTGTGTTGTTTCACAGAGTAAAGCGTAAGGCTCTTTGTTGCTACTTCTGCGCATTCAGGTTTTTACCGTGCTACCTAAGTGAAACAAGAGGTTAGTTCAGTGAGGCCCTCGCCACTGTGTTGTTTCACAGAGTAAAGCGTATGGCTCTTTGCTGCTGGTTCTGCGCATTCAGTTTTTAACCGTGCTACCTAAGGGAAACAAGAGGTTAGTTCATTGAGGCACTCGCCACAGTGTTGGCTCACAGAGTGGAGTGTATAGCACATTGATGCCTGTTCGGCGTATTCAGTTCCTAATAGTGCTACCTAAATGAAACAAGAGTTTAGATCAGTGAGGCCCTCGCCACTGTGTTGTTTCACAGAGTAAAGCGTACGGCTCTTTGCTGCTAGTTCTGCGCATTCAGTTTTTTACCGTGCTACCTAAGTGAAACAAGAGGTTAGTTCAGTGAGGCCCTCGCCACTGTGTTGTTTCACAGAGTAAAGCGTACGGCTCTTTGCTGCTAGTTCTGCGCATTCAGGTTTTTACCGTGCTACCTAAGTGAAACAAGAGGTTAGTTCATTGAGACACTCGCCACAGTGTTGGTCACAGAGTGGAGTGTGTAGCACGTTGATGCCTGTTCGGCGCATTCTGTTCTAACAGTGCTACCTAAAGGAAACAAGAGGATAGTTCAGTGTGGCACTCGCAACTGTGTTGTTTCACAGAGGAAAACGTAAGGCTCTTTGCTGCTTGTTCTAGGCATTCAGTTTTTAACCGTGCTACCTAATTGAAACAAGAGATTAGTTCAAAGACGCACTCGACAAAGTGTTCCATCACAGAGTGGAGTATGTACCACTTTGCTCCCTGTTCTTCGCATTCAGTTCTTAACGGCACTACCTAAATGAAACAAGAGGTTAGATCAATGAGGCACTCGCCACAGGGTTGGTTCACAGAGTGGAGTGTATAGCACCTTGCTGCCCGTTCTGCGCATTCAATTCCTAGCATTGCTACCTAAATGAAACAAGAGGTTAGTTCAGTGAGGCACTCGCCACTGTGTTGTTTCACAGAGTAAAGCATATGGCTCTTTGCTGCTAGTTCTAGGCATTCAGTTTTTAACCGTGCTACCTAAATGAAACAAGAGGTTAGTTCAGTGAGGCACTCGCCAAAGTGTTTTTTCCTAGAGTAAATCGCATGGCTCTTTGCTGCTAGTTCTGTGCATTCAGGTTTTTACCGTGCTATCTAAATGAAAGACGAGGTTAGTTCAGTGAGGCACTCACCACTGTGTTGTTTCACAGAGTAAAGCGTATGGCTCTTTGCTGCTTGTTCTGCGCATTCTGTTTTTAACCGTGCTACCTAAGTGAAACAAGAGGTAATTTCAATGAGGCACTCATCACAGTGTGATTCACAGAGTGGAGTGTATAGCACCTTACTGCCCGTTCTGCGCATTCAATTCCTAGCATTGCTACCTAAATTAAACAGGAGGTTAGTTCATTGAGGCACTCGCCACTGTGTTGTTTCACAGAGTAAAACATAAGGCTCTTTGCTGCTAGTTCTAGGCATTCAGTTTTTAACCGTGCTTCCTAAATGAAACAAGAGGTTAGTTCAGTGAGGCACTCGCCACAGTGTTGGTTCACAGAGTAAAGCGTATGGCTCTTTGCTGCTAGTTCTAGTCATTCAGTTTTTAACCGTGGTACGTAAATGAAACAGGTTAGTTCAGTGAGGCACTCGCCGCTGGGTTGTTTCACAGAGTAAAGCGTATGGCTCTTTGCTGCTAGTTCTGCGCATTCAGGTTTTTACCGTGCTACCTAAGTGAAACAAAGGTTAGTTCAATGAGGCTCTCGCCACAGTGTTGGTTCACAGAGTGGAGTGTATAGCACCTTGCTGCCTGTTCTGCGCATTCTGTTCTAACAGTGCTACCTATATGAAACAAGAGGTTAGTTCAGTGCGGCACTCGCAACTGTGTTGTTTCACAGAGGAAAACGTAAGGCTCTTTGCTGCTAGTTCTAGGCATTCAGTTTTTAACCGTGCTACCTAATTGAAACAAGAGATTAGTTCAAAGACGCACTCGACAAAGTGTTCCATCTCAGAGTGGATTATGTACCACTTTGCTCCCTGTTCTTCGCATTCAGTTCTTAACAGCGCTACCTAAATGAAACAAGAGGGTAGTTCAGTGAGGCACTCGCCACTGTGTTGTTTCACAGAGTAAAGCGTATGGCTCTTTGCTGCTCATTCTGCGCATTCAGTTTTTAACCGTGCTACCTAAGGGAAACAAGAGGTTTGTTCAATGAGGCCGTCGCCACTGTGTTGTTTCACAGAGAAAAGCGTATGGCTCTTTGCTGCTAGTTCTGCGCATTGAGTTTTTACCATGCTACCTAAGTGAAACAAAGGTTAGTTCAATGAGGCTCTCGCCACAGTGTTGGTTCACAGAGTGGAGTGTATAGCACCTTGCTGCCTGTTCTGCGCATTCAGTTCCTAACAGTGCTACCTAAATGAAACAAGAGGTTAGTTCAGTGAGGCACTCGCCACTGTGTTGTTTCACAGAGTAAAACGTACGGCTCTTTGCTGGTAGTTTTTTCGCATTCAGTTTTTAACCGTGCTTCCTAAATGAAACAATAGGTTAGTTCAGTGAGGCACTCGCCACAGTGTTGGTTCACAGAGTGGAGTGTATAGCACCTTGCTGCCTGTTCTGCGCATTCAGTTCCTAACAGTGCTACCTAAATGAAACAAGAGGTTAGTTCAGTGAGGCACTCGCCACTATGTTGTTTCACAGAGTAAAGCGTACGGCTCTTTACTGCTACTTCTGCGCATTCAGGTTTTAACCGTGCTACCTAAATGAAACAAGAGGTTAGTTCAGTGAGTCACTCGCCACTGTGTTGTTTCAGAGAGTAAAGCGTATGGCTCTTTGCTCCTTGTTCTACGCTTTCAGTTTTTAACCGTGCTACCTAATTGAAACAAGAGCTTAGATCAAGGAGGCACTCGCCACAGTGTTGGTTCACAGAGTGGAGTCTATAGCACCTTGCTGCCCGTTCTGCGCATTCAATTCCTAGCATTGCTACCTAAATTAAACAAGAGGTGAGTTCATTGAGGCACTCGCCACTGTGTTGTTTCACAGAGTAAAACGTACGGCTCTTTGCTGGTAGTTTTTTCGCATTCAGTTTTTAACCGTGCTTCCTAAATGAAACTAGAGGTTAGTTCAGTGAGGCACTCGCCACAGTGTTGGTTCACAGAGTAAAGCGTATGGCTCTTTGCTGCTAGTTCTAGTCATTCAGTTTTTAACCGTGGTACGTAAATGAAACAGGTTAGTTCAGTGAGGCACTCGCCGCTGTGTTGTTTCACAGAGTAAAGCGTATGGCTCTTTGCTGCTACTTCTGCGCATTCAGGTTTTAACCCTGCTACCTAAATGAAACAAGAGGTTAGTTCAATGAAGCCCTCGCCACAGTGTTGGTTCACAGAGTGGAGTGTATAGCACCTTGCTGCCTGTTCTGCGCATTCAGTTCCTAACAGTGCTACCTAAATGAAACAAGAGGTTAGTTCAGTGAGGCACTCGCCACTATGTTGTTTCACAGAGTAAAGCGTACGGCTCTTTACTGCTACTTCTGCGCATTCAGGTTTTAACCGTGCTACCTAAATGAAACAAGAGGTTAGTTCAGTGAGTCACTCGCCACTGTGTTGTTTCAGAGAGTAAAGCGTATGGCTCTTTGCTCCTTGTTCTACGCTTTCAGTTTTTAACCGTGCTACCTAATTGAAACAAGAGCTTAGATCAAGGAGGCACTCGCCACAGTGTTGGTTCACAGAGTGGAGTCTATAGCACCTTGCTGCCCGTTCTGCGCATTCAATTCCTAGCATTGCTACCTAAATTAAACAAGAGGTTAGTTCATTGAGGCACTCGCCACTGTGTTGTTTCACAGAGTAAAACGTACGGCTCTTTGCTGGTAGTTTTTTCGCATTCAGTTTTTAACCGTGCTTCCTAAATGAAACAAGAGGTTAGTTCAGTGAGGCACTCGCCACAGTGTTGGTTCACAGAGTAAAGCGTATGGCTCTTTGCTGCTCGTTCTAGTCATTCAGTTTTTAACCGTGGTACGTAAATGAAACAGGTTAGTTCAGTGAGGCACTCGCCGCTGTGTTGTTTCACAGAGTAAAGCGTATGGCTCTTTGCTGCTAGTTCTGCGCATTCAGGTTTTTACCGTGCTACCTAAATGAAACAAGAGGTTAGTTCAGTGACGCCCTCGCCACTGTGTTGTTTCACAGAGTAAAGCGTACGGCTCTTTGCTGCTACTTCTGCGCATTCAGGTTTTAACCCTGCTACCTAAATGAAACAAGAGGTTAGTTCAATGAAGCCCTCGCCACAGTGTTGGTTCACAGAGTGGAGTGTATAGCACGTTGCTGCCTGTTCGGCAAATTCAGTTCCTAACAGTGCTACTTAAATGAAACAAGAGGTTAGTTCAGTGAGGCACTCGCAACTGTGTTGTTTCACAGAGGAAAGCCTATGGCTCTTTGCTGCTAGTTCTGCGCATTCAGTTTTTAACCGTGCTACCTGAGGGAAACAAGAGGTTAGTTCAATGAAGCACTCGCCACAGTGTTGGTCACAGAGTGGAGTGTATAGCACGTTGATGCCTGTTCGGCGCATTCTGTTCTAACAGTGCTACCTAAAAGAAACAAGAGGATAGTTCAGTGCGGCACTCGCAACTGTGTTGTTTCACAGAGGAAAACGTAAGGCTCTTTGCTGCTAGTTCTAGGCATTCAGTTTTTAACCGTGCTACCTAATTGAAACAAGAGATTAGTTCAAAGACGCACTCGACAAAGTGTTCCATCTCAGAGTGGAGTATGTACCACTTTGCTCCCTGTTCTTCGCATTCAGTTCTTAACAGCGCTACCTAAATGAAACAAGAGGGTAGTTCAGTGAGGCACTCGCCACTGTGTTGTTTCACAGAGTAAAGCGTATGGCTCTTTGCTGCTCATTCTGCGCATTCAGTTTTTAACCGTGCTACCTAAGGGAAACAAGAGGTTTGTTCAATGAGGCCGTCGCCACTGGGTTGTTTCACAGAGTAAAGCGTATGGCTCTTTGCTGCTCATTCTGCGCATTCAGTTTTTAACCGTGCTACCTAAGGGAAACAAGAGGTTTGTTCAATGAGGCCGTCGCCACTGTGTTGTTTCACAGAGAAAAGCGTATGGCTCTTTGCTGCTAGTTCTGCGCATTGAGTTTTTACCGTGCTACCTAAGTGAAACAAAGGTTAGTTCAATGAGGCTCTCGCCACAGTGTTGGTTCACAGAGTGGAGTGTATAGCACCTTGCTGCCTGTTCTGCGCATTCAGTTCCTAACAGTGCTACCTAAATGAAACAAGAGGTTAGTTCAGTGAGGCACTCGCCACTGTGTTGTTTCACAGAGTAAAACGTACGGCTCTTTGCTGGTAGTTTTTTCGCATTCAGTTTTTAACCGTGCTTCCTAAATGAAACAATAGGTTAGTTCAGTGAGGCACTCGCCACAGTGTTGGTTCACAGAGTGGAGTGTATAGCACCTTGCTGCCTGTTCTGCGCATTCAGTTCCTAACAGTGCTACCTAAATGAAACAAGAGGTTAGTTCAGTGAGGCACTCGCCACTATGTTGTTTCACAGAGTAAAGCGTACGGCTCTTTACTGCTACTTCTGCGCATTCAGGTTTTAACCGTGCTACCTAAATGAAACAAGAGGTTAGTTCAGTGAGTCACTCGCCACTGTGTTGTTTCAGAGAGTAAAGCGTATGGCTCTTTGCTCCTTGTTCTACGCTTTCAGTTTTTAACCGTGCTACCTAATTGAAACAAGAGCTTAGATCAAGGAGGCACTCGCCACAGTGTTGGTTCACAGAGTGGAGTCTATAGCACCTTGCTGCCCGTTCTGCGCATTCAATTCCTAGCATTGCTACCTAAATTAAACAAGAGGTGAGTTCATTGAGGCACTCGCCACTGTGTTGTTTCACAGAGTAAAACGTACGGCTCTTTGCTGGTAGTTTTTTCGCATTCAGTTTTTAACCGTGCTTCCTAAATGAAACTAGAGGTTAGTTCAGTGAGGCACTCGCCACAGTGTTGGTTCACAGAGTAAAGCGTATGGCTCTTTGCTGCTAGTTCTAGTCATTCAGTTTTTAACCGTGGTACGTAAATGAAACAGGTTAGTTCAGTGAGGCACTCGCCGCTGTGTTGTTTCACAGAGTAAAGCGTATGGCTCTTTGCTGCTACTTCTGCGCATTCAGGTTTTAACCCTGCTACCTAAATGAAACAAGAGGTTAGTTCAATGAAGCCCTCGCCACAGTGTTGGTTCACAGAGTGGAGTGTATAGCACCTTGCTGCCTGTTCTGCGCATTCAGTTCCTAACAGTGCTACCTAAATGAAACAAGAGGTTAGTTCAGTGAGGCACTCGCCACTATGTTGTTTCACAGAGTAAAGCGTACGGCTCTTTACTGCTACTTCTGCGCATTCAGGTTTTAACCGTGCTACCTAAATGAAACAAGAGGTTAGTTCAGTGAGTCACTCGCCACTGTGTTGTTTCAGAGAGTAAAGCGTATGGCTCTTTGCTCCTTGTTCTACGCTTTCAGTTTTTAACCGTGCTACCTAATTGAAACAAGAGCTTAGATCAAGGAGGCACTCGCCACAGTGTTGGTTCACAGAGTGGAGTCTATAGCACCTTGCTGCCCGTTCTGCGCATTCAATTCCTAGCATTGCTACCTAAATTAAACAAGAGGTTAGTTCATTGAGGCACTCGCCACTGTGTTGTTTCACAGAGTAAAACGTACGGCTCTTTGCTGGTAGTTTTTTCGCATTCAGTTTTTAACCGTGCTTCCTAAATGAAACAAGAGGTTAGTTCAGTGAGGCACTCGCCACAGTGTTGGTTCACAGAGTAAAGCGTATGGCTCTTTGCTGCTCGTTCTAGTCATTCAGTTTTTAACCGTGGTACGTAAATGAAACAGGTTAGTTCAGTGAGGCACTCGCCGCTGTGTTGTTTCACAGAGTAAAGCGTATGGCTCTTTGCTGCTAGTTCTGCGCATTCAGGTTTTTACCGTGCTACCTAAATGAAACAAGAGGTTAGTTCAGTGACGCCCTCGCCACTGTGTTGTTTCACAGAGTAAAGCGTACGGCTCTTTGCTGCTACTTCTGCGCATTCAGGTTTTAACCCTGCTACCTAAATGAAACAAGAGGTTAGTTCAATGAAGCCCTCGCCACAGTGTTGGTTCACAGAGTGGAGTGTATAGCACGTTGCTGCCTGTTCGGCAAATTCAGTTCCTAACAGTGCTACTTAAATGAAACAAGAGGTTAGTTCAGTGAGGCACTCGCAACTGTGTTGTTTCACAGAGGAAAGCCTATGGCTCTTTGCTGCTAGTTCTGCGCATTCAGTTTTTAACCGTGCTACCTGAGGGAAACAAGAGGTTAGTTCAATGAAGCACTCGCCACAGTGTTGGTCACAGAGTGGAGTGTATAGCACGTTGATGCCTGTTCGGCGCATTCTGTTCTAACAGTGCTACCTAAAAGAAACAAGAGGATAGTTCAGTGCGGCACTCGCAACTGTGTTGTTTCACAGAGGAAAACGTAAGGCTCTTTGCTGCTAGTTCTAGGCATTCAGTTTTTAACCGTGCTACCTAATTGAAACAAGAGATTAGTTCAAAGACGCACTCGACAAAGTGTTCCATCTCAGAGTGGAGTATGTACCACTTTGCTCCCTGTTCTTCGCATTCAGTTCTTAACAGCGCTACCTAAATGAAACAAGAGGGTAGTTCAGTGAGGCACTCGCCACTGTGTTGTTTCACAGAGTAAAGCGTATGGCTCTTTGCTGCTCATTCTGCGCATTCAGTTTTTAACCGTGCTACCTAAGGGAAACAAGAGGTTTGTTCAATGAGGCCGTCGCCACTGGGTTGTTTCACAGAGTAAAGCGTATGGCTCTTTGCTGCTCATTCTGCGCATTCAGTTTTTAACCGTGCTACCTAAGGGAAACAAGAGGTTTGTTCAATGAGGCCGTCGCCACTGTGTTGTTTCACAGAGAAAAGCGTACGGCTCTTTGCTGCTAGTTCTGCGCATTGAGTTTTTACCGTGCTACCTAAGTGAAACAAGAGGTTAGTTCACTGAGGCACTCGCCACAGTGTTGGTTCACAGAGTGGAGTGTATAGCACCTTGCTGCCTGTTCTGCGCATTCAGTCCCTAACAGTGCTACCTAAATGAAACAAGAGGTTAGTTCAGTGAGGCACTCGCCACAGTGTTGTTTCACAGAGGAAAGCCTATGACTCTTTGCCGCTAGTTCTGCGCATTCAGGTTTTTACCGTGCTACCTAAATGAAACAAGAGGTTAGTTCATTGAGACACTCGCCACAGTGTTGGTTCACAGAGTGGAGTGTATAGCACGTTGATGCCTGTTCTGCGCATTCAGTTCCTAACAGTGCTACCTAAATGAAACAAGAGGTTAGTTCAGTGAGGCACTCGCCACTGTGTTGTTTCACAGAGTGGAGTGTATAGCACGTTGCTGCCTGTTTGGCAAATTCAGTTCCTAACAGTGCTACCTAAATGAAACAAGAGGTTAGTTCAGTGAGGCACCCGCCACAGTGTTGTTTCACAGAGGAAAGCCAAAGACTCTTTGCCGCTAGTTCTGCGCATTCAGGTTTTTACCGTGCTTCCTAAATGAAAAAAGAGGTTAGTTCAATGAGGCACTCGCCACTGTGTTGTTTCCCAGAATAAAGCATATGGCTCTTTGCTGCTAGTTCTGTGCATTGAGTTTTTAACCGTGCTACCTAAGGGAAACAAGTGGTTAGTTCAATGAGGCACTCGCCACTGTGTTGTTTCACAGAGTAAAGAGTACGGCTCTTTGCTGCTTGTTCTACGCATTCAGTTTTTAACCTTGCTACCTAAGGGAAACAAGTTGTTAGTTCAATGAGACACTCGCCACAGTGTTGGTTGACAGAGTGGAGTGTATAGCACGTTGCTGCCTGTTCGTCGCATTCAGTTCTAACAGTACTACCTAAAGGAAACAAGAGGTTAGTTCAGTGAGGCACTCACAACTGTGTTGTTTCACAGAGGAAAACGTAAGGCTCTTTGCTGCTAGTTCTAGGCATTCAGTTTTTAACCGTGCTACCTAAATGAAACAAGAGGTTAGTTCAGTGAGGCACTCGCCACTGTGTTGTTTCACAGAGGAAAGACTATGGCTCTTTGCTGCTAGTTCTAAGCATTCAGTTTTTAACCGTGCTACCTAATTGAAACAAGAGGTTAGTTCAATGAGGCACCCGACAAAGTCTTCCATCACAGACTGGAGTATATACCACTTTGCTCCCTGTTCTTCGCATTCAGTTCTTAACAGCGCTACCCAAATGAAATAAGAGGTTAGTTCAGTGAGGCACTCGCCACTGTGTTGTTTCACAGAGTAAAGCGTATGGCTCTTTGATACTGGTTCTGCGCATTCAGTTTTTAACCGTGCTACCTAAATGAAACAAGAGGTTAGTTCAGTGAGGCCCTCGCCACTGTGTTGTTTCACAGAGTAAAGAGTATGGCTCTTTGCTGCTGGTTCTGCGCATTCAGTTCCTAACAGTGCTACCTAAATGAAACAAGAGGTTAGTTCAGTGAGGCACTCGCCACACTGCTGTTTCACAGAGGAAAGCCTATGACTCTTTGCCGCTAGTTCTGCGCATTCAGGTTTTTACCGTGCTTCCTAAATGAAACAAGAGGTTAGTTCAGTGAGGCACTCGCCACTGAGTTGTTTCCCAGAATAAAGCGTATGGCTCTTTGCTGCTGCTTCTGCGCATTCAGTTTTTAACCGTGCTACCTAAGGGAAACAAGAGGTTAGTTCAATGAGGCCGTCGCCACTGTGTTTTTTCACAGAGTATAGCGTACGGCTCTTTGCTGCTAGTTCTGCGCATTCAGTTTTTTACCGTGCTACCTAAGTGAAACAAGAGGTTAGTTCAGTGAGGCACTCGCCAAAGTGTTCCTTCACAGAGTGGAGTATGTAGCAATTTGCTGCCAGTTCTGTGCATTCAGTTCTTAACCGTGCTAACTAAAAGAAACGAGAGGTTAGTTCAGTGAGGCACTGGCCACTGTGTTGTTTCACAGAGTAAAGCGTAAGGCTCTTTGTTGCTACTTCTGCGCATTCAGGTTTTTACCGTGCTACCTAAGTGAAACAAGAGGTTAGTTCAGTGAGGCCCTCGCCACTGTGTTGTTTCACAGAGTAAAGCGTATGGCTCTTTGCTGCTGGTTCTGCGCATTCAGTTTTTAACCGTGCTACCTAAGGGAAACAAGAGGTTAGTTCAATGAGGCACTCGCCACAGTGTTGGTTCACAGAGTGGAGTGTATAGCACGTTGATGCCTGTTCGGCGTATTCAGTTCCTAATAGTGCTACCTAAATGAAACAAGAGGTTAGATCAGTGAGGCCCTCGCCACTGTGTTGTTTCACAGAGTAAAGCGTACGGCTCTTTGCTGCTAGTTCTGCGCATTCAGTTTTTTACCGTGCTACCTATGTGAAACAAGAGGTTAGATCAGTGAGGCCCTCGCCACTGTGTTGTTTCACAGAGTAAAGCGTACGGCTCTTTGCTGCTAGTTCTAGGCATTCAGTTTTTAACCGTGCTACCTAATTGAAACAAGAGATTAGTTCAAAGACGCACTCGACAAAGTGTTCCATCACAGAGTGGAGTATGTACCACTTTGCTCCCTGTTGTTCGATTTCAGTTCTTAACGGCACTACCTAAATGAAACAAGAGGTTAGATCAATGAGGCACTCGCCACAGGGTTGGTTCACAGAGTGGAGTGTATAGCACCTTGCTGCCCGTTCTGCGCATTCAATTCCTAGCATTGCTACCTAAATGAAACAAGAGGTTAGTTCAGTGAGGCACTCGCCACTGTGTTGTTTCACAGAGTAAAACGTACGGCTCTTTGCTGGTAGTTTTTTCGCATTCAGTTTTTAACCGTGCTTCCTAAATGAAACAATAGGTTAGTTCAGTGAGGCACTCGCCACAGTGTTGGTTCACAGAGTGGAGTGTATAGCACCTTGCTGCCTGTTCTGCGCATTCAGTTCCTAACAGTGCTACCTAAATGAAACAAGAGGTTAGTTCAGTGAGGCACTCGCCACTATGTTGTTTCACAGAGTAAAGCGTACGGCTCTTTACTGCTACTTCTGCGCATTCAGGTTTTAACCGTGCTACCTAAATGAAACAAGAGGTTAGTTCAGTGAGTCACTCGCCACTGTGTTGTTTCAGAGAGTAAAGCGTATGGCTCTTTGCTCCTTGTTCTACGCTTTCAGTTTTTAACCGTGCTACCTAATTGAAACAAGAGCTTAGATCAAGGAGGCACTCGCCACAGTGTTGGTTCACAGAGTGGAGTCTATAGCACCTTGCTGCCCGTTCTGCGCATTCAATTCCTAGCATTGCTACCTAAATTAAACAAGAGGTTAGTTCATTGAGGCACTCGCCACTGTGTTGTTTCACAGAGTAAAACGTACGGCTCTTTGCTGGTAGTTTTTTCGCATTCAGTTTTTAACCGTGCTTCCTAAATGAAACAAGAGGTTAGTTCAGTGAGGCACTCGCCACAGTGTTGGTTCACAGAGTAAAGCGTATGGCTCTTTGCTGCTCGTTCTAGTCATTCAGTTTTTAACCGTGGTACGTAAATGAAACAGGTTAGTTCAGTGAGGCACTCGCCGCTGTGTTGTTTCACAGAGTAAAGCGTATGGCTCTTTGCTGCTAGTTCTGCGCATTCAGGTTTTTACCGTGCTACCTAAATGAAACAAGAGGTTAGTTCAGTGACGCCCTCGCCACTGTGTTGTTTCACAGAGTAAAGCGTACGGCTCTTTGCTGCTACTTCTGCGCATTCAGGTTTTAACCCTGCTACCTAAATGAAACAAGAGGTTAGTTCAATGAAGCCCTCGCCACAGTGTTGGTTCACAGAGTGGAGTGTATAGCACGTTGCTGCCTGTTCGGCAAATTCAGTTCCTAACAGTGCTACTTAAATGAAACAAGAGGTTAGTTCAGTGAGGCACTCGCAACTGTGTTGTTTCACAGAGGAAAGCCTATGGCTCTTTGCTGCTAGTTCTGCGCATTCAGTTTTTAACCGTGCTACCTAAGGGAAACAAGAGGTTAGTTCAATGAAGCACTCGC
Source organism: Paguma larvata (assembly GCA_030068075.1). NCBI lineage: Eukaryota > Metazoa > Chordata > Mammalia > Carnivora > Viverridae > Paguma > Paguma larvata. The sequence continues at coordinate 51,001 of JAINVK010000413.1, forward strand.
CACAGTGTTGGTCACAGAGTGGAGTGTATAGCACGTTGATGCCTGTTCGGCGCATTCTGTTCTAACAGTGCTACCTAAAAGAAACAAGAGGATAGTTCAGTGCGGCACTCGCAACTGTGTTGTTTCACAGAGGAAAACGTAAGGCTCTTTGCTGCTAGTTCTAGGCATTCAGTTTTTAACCGTGCTACCTAATTGAAACAAGAGATTAGTTCAAAGACGCACTCGACAAAGTGTTCCATCTCAGAGTGGAGTATGTACCACTTTGCTCCCTGTTCTTCGCATTCAGTTCTTAACAGCGCTACCTAAATGAAACAAGAGGGTAGTTCAGTGAGGCACTCGCCACTGTGTTGTTTCACAGAGTAAAGCGTATGGCTCTTTGCTGCTCATTCTGCGCATTCAGTTTTTAACCGTGCTACCTAAGGGAAACAAGAGGTTTGTTCAATGAGGCCGTCGCCACTGGGTTGTTTCACAGAGTAAAGCGTATGGCTCTTTGCTGCTCATTCTGCGCATTCAGTTTTTAACCGTGCTACCTAAGGGAAACAAGAGGTTTGTTCAATGAGGCCGTCGCCACTGTGTTGTTTCACAGAGAAAAGCGTACGGCTCTTTGCTGCTAGTTCTGCGCATTGAGTTTTTACCGTGCTACCTAAGTGAAACAAGAGGTTAGTTCACTGAGGCACTCGCCACAGTGTTGGTTCACAGAGTGGAGTGTATAGCACCTTGCTGCCTGTTCTGCGCATTCAGTCCCTAACAGTGCTACCTAAATGAAACAAGAGGTTAGTTCAGTGAGGCACTCGCCACAGTGTTGTTTCACAGAGGAAAGCCTATGACTCTTTGCCGCTAGTTCTGCGCATTCAGGTTTTTACCGTGCTACCTAAATGAAACAAGAGGTTAGTTCATTGAGACACTCGCCACAGTGTTGGTTCACAGAGTGGAGTGTATAGCACGTTGATGCCTGTTCTGCGCATTCAGTTCCTAACAGTGCTACCTAAATGAAACAAGAGGTTAGTTCAGTGAGGCACTCGCCACTGTGTTGTTTCACAGAGTGGAGTGTATAGCACGTTGCTGCCTGTTTGGCAAATTCAGTTCCTAACAGTGCTACCTAAATGAAACAAGAGGTTAGTTCAGTGAGGCACCCGCCACAGTGTTGTTTCACAGAGGAAAGCCAAAGACTCTTTGCCGCTAGTTCTGCGCATTCAGGTTTTTACCGTGCTTCCTAAATGAAAAAAGAGGTTAGTTCAATGAGGCACTCGCCACTGTGTTGTTTCCCAGAATAAAGCATATGGCTCTTTGCTGCTAGTTCTGTGCATTGAGTTTTTAACCGTGCTACCTAAGGGAAACAAGTGGTTAGTTCAATGAGGCACTCGCCACTGTGTTGTTTCACAGAGTAAAGAGTACGGCTCTTTGCTGCTTGTTCTACGCATTCAGTTTTTAACCTTGCTACCTAAGGGAAACAAGTTGTTAGTTCAATGAGACACTCGCCACAGTGTTGGTTGACAGAGTGGAGTGTATAGCACGTTGCTGCCTGTTCGTCGCATTCAGTTCTAACAGTACTACCTAAAGGAAACAAGAGGTTAGTTCAGTGAGGCACTCACAACTGTGTTGTTTCACAGAGGAAAACGTAAGGCTCTTTGCTGCTAGTTCTAGGCATTCAGTTTTTAACCGTGCTACCTAAATGAAACAAGAGGTTAGTTCAGTGAGGCACTCGCCACTGTGTTGTTTCACAGAGGAAAGGCTATGGCTCTTTGCTGCTAGTTCTAAGCATTCAGTTTTTAACCGTGCTACCTAATTGAAACAAGAGGTTAGTTCAATGAGGCACCCGACAAAGTCTTCCATCACAGACTGGAGTATATACCACTTTGCTCCCTGTTCTTCGCATTCAGTTCTTAACAGCGCTACCCAAATGAAATAAGAGGTTAGTTCAGTGAGGCACTCGCCACTGTGTTGTTTCACAGAGTAAAGCGTATGGCTCTTTGATACTGGTTCTGCGCATTCAGTTTTTAACAGTGCTACCTAAATGAAACAAGAGGTTAGTTCAGTGAGGCACTCGCCACACTGCTGTTTCACAGAGGAAAGCCTATGACTCTTTGCCGCTAGTTCTGCGCATTCAGGTTTTTACCGTGCTTCCTAAATGAAACAAGAGGTTAGTTCAGTGAGGCACTCGCCACTGAGTTGTTTCCCAGAATAAAGCGTATGGCTCTTTGCTGCTGCTTCTGCGCATTCAGTTTTTAACCGTGCTACCTAAGGGAAACAAGAGGTTAGTTCAATGAGGCCGTCGCCACTGTGTTTTTTCACAGAGTATAGCGTACGGCTCTTTGCTGCTAGTTCTGCGCATTCAGTTTTTTACCGTGCTACCTAAGTGAAACAAGAGGTTAGTTCAGTGAGGCACTCGCCAAAGTGTTCCTTCACAGAGTGGAGTATGTAGCAATTTGCTGCCAGTTCTGTGCATTCAGTTCTTAACCGTGCTAACTAAAAGAAACGAGAGGTTAGTTCAGTGAGGCACTGGCCACTGTGTTGTTTCACAGAGTAAAGCGTAAGGCTCTTTGTTGCTACTTCTGCGCATTCAGGTTTTTACCGTGCTACCTAAGTGAAACAAGAGGTTAGTTCAGTGAGGCCCTCGCCACTGTGTTGTTTCACAGAGTAAAGCGTATGGCTCTTTGCTGCTGGTTCTGCGCGTTCAGTTTTTAACCGTGCTACCTAAGGGAAACAAGAGGTTAGTTCAATGAGGCACTCGCCACAGTGTTGGTTCACAGAGTGGAGTGTATAGCACGTTGATGCCTGTTCGGCGTATTCAGTTCCTAATAGTGCTACCTAAATGAAACAAGAGGTTAGATCAGTGAGGCCCTCGCCACTGTGTTGTTTCACAGAGTAAAGCGTACGGCTCTTTGCTGCTAGTTCTGCGCATTCAGTTTTTTACCGTGCTACCTAAGTGAAACAAGAGGTTAGATCAGTGAGGCCCTCGCCACTGTGTTGTTTCACAGAGTAAAGCGTACGGCTCTTTGCTGCTAGTTCTAGGCATTCAGTTTTTAACCGTGCTACCTAATTGAAACAAGAGATTAGTTCAAAGACGCACTCGACAAAGTGTTCCATCACAGAGTGGAGTATGTACCACTTTGCTCCCTGTTCTTCGATTTCAGTTCTTAACGGCACTACCTAAATGAAACAAGAGGTTAGATCAATGAGGCACTCGCCACAGGGTTGGTTCACAGAGTGGAGTGTATAGCACCTTGCTGCCCGTTCTGCGCATTCAATTCCTAGCATTGCTACCTAAATGAAACAAGAGGTTAGTTCAGTGAGGCACTCGCCACTGTGTTGTTTCACAGAGTAAAACGTACGGCTCTTTGCTGGTAGTTTTTTCGCATTCAGTTTTTAACCGTGCTTCCTAAATGAAACAATAGGTTAGTTCAGTGAGGCACTCGCCACAGTGTTGGTTCACAGAGTGGAGTGTATAGCACCTTGCTGCCTGTTCTGCGCATTCAGTTCCTAACAGTGCTACCTAAATGAAACAAGAGGTTAGTTCAGTGAGGCACTCGCCACTATGTTGTTTCACAGAGTAAAGCGTACGGCTCTTTACTGCTACTTCTGCGCATTCAGGTTTTAACCGTGCTACCTAAATGAAACAAGAGGTTAGTTCAGTGAGTCACTCGCCACTGTGTTGTTTCAGAGAGTAAAGCGTATGGCTCTTTGCTCCTTGTTCTACGCTTTCAGTTTTTAACCGTGCTACCTAATTGAAACAAGAGCTTAGATCAAGGAGGCACTCGCCACAGTGTTGGTTCACAGAGTGGAGTCTATAGCACCTTGCTGCCCGTTCTGCGCATTCAATTCCTAGCATTGCTACCTAAATTAAACAAGAGGTTAGTTCATTGAGGCACTCGCCACTGTGTTGTTTCACAGAGTAAAACGTACGGCTCTTTGCTGGTAGTTTTTTCGCATTCAGTTTTTAACCGTGCTTCCTAAATGAAACAAGAGGTTAGTTCAGTGAGGCACTCGCCACAGTGTTGGTTCACAGAGTAAAGCGTATGGCTCTTTGCTGCTCGTTCTAGTCATTCAGTTTTTAACCGTGGTACGTAAATGAAACAGGTTAGTTCAGTGAGGCACTCGCCGCTGTGTTGTTTCACAGAGTAAAGCGTATGGCTCTTTGCTGCTAGTTCTGCGCATTCAGGTTTTTACCGTGCTACCTAAATGAAACAAGAGGTTAGTTCAGTGACGCCCTCGCCACTGTGTTGTTTCACAGAGTAAAGCGTACGGCTCTTTGCTGCTAGTTCTGCGCATTCAGGTTTTAACCCTGCTACCTAAATGAAACAAGAGGTTAGTTCAATGAAGCCCTCGCCACAGTGTTGGTTCACAGAGTGGAGTGTATAGCACGTTGCTGCCTGTTCGGCAAATTCAGTTCCTAACAGTGCTACTTAAATGAAACAAGAGGTTAGTTCAGTGAGGCACTCGCAACTGTGTTGTTTCACAGAGGAAAGCCTATGGCTCTTTGCTGCTAGTTCTGCGCATTCAGTTTTTAACCGTGCTACCTAAGGGAAACAAGAGGTTAGTTCAATGAAGCACTCGCCACAGTGTTGGTCACAGAGTGGAGTGTATAGCACGTTGATGCCTGTTCGGCGCATTCTGTTCTAACAGTGCTACCTAAAAGAAACAAGAGGATAGTTCAGTGCGGCACTCGCAACTGTGTTGTTTCACAGAGGAAAACGTAAGGCTCTTTGCTGCTAGTTCTAGGCATTCAGTTTTTAACCGTGCTACCTAATTGAAACAAGAGATTAGTTCAAAGACGCACTCGACAAAGTGTTCCATCTCAGAGTGGAGTATGTACCACTTTGCTCCCTGTTCTTCGCATTCAGTTCTTAACAGCGCTACCTAAATGAAACAAGAGGGTAGTTCAGTGAGGCACTCGCCACTGTGTTGTTTCACAGAGTAAAGCGTATGGCTCTTTGCTGCTCATTCTGCGCATTCAGTTTTTAACCGTGCTACCTAAGGGAAACAAGAGGTTTGTTCAATGAGGCCGTCGCCACTGGGTTGTTTCACAGAGTAAAGCGTATGGCTCTTTGCTGCTCATTCTGCGCATTCAGTTTTTAACCGTGCTACCTAAGGGAAACAAGAGGTTTGTTCAATGAGGCCGTCGCCACTGTGTTGTTTCACAGAGAAAAGCGTACGGCTCTTTGCTGCTAGTTCTGCGCATTGAGTTTTTACCGTGCTACCTAAGTGAAACAAGAGGTTAGTTCACTGAGGCACTCGCCACAGTGTTGGTTCACAGAGTGGAGTGTATAGCACCTTGCTGCCTGTTCTGCGCATTCAGTCCCTAACAGTGCTACCTAAATGAAACAAGAGGTTAGTTCAGTGAGGCACTCGCCACAGTGTTGTTTCACAGAGGAAAGCCTATGACTCTTTGCCGCTAGTTCTGCGCATTCAGGTTTTTACCGTGCTACCTAAATGAAACAAGAGGTTAGTTCATTGAGACACTCGCCACAGTGTTGGTTCACAGAGTGGAGTGTATAGCACGTTGATGCCTGTTCTGCGCATTCAGTTCCTAACAGTGCTACCTAAATGAAACAAGAGGTTAGTTCAGTGAGGCACTCGCCACTGTGTTGTTTCACAGAGTGGAGTGTATAGCACGTTGCTGCCTGTTTGGCAAATTCAGTTCCTAACAGTGCTACCTAAATGAAACAAGAGGTTAGTTCAGTGAGGCACCCGCCACAGTGTTGTTTCACAGAGGAAAGCCAAAGACTCTTTGCCGCTAGTTCTGCGCATTCAGGTTTTTACCGTGCTTCCTAAATGAAAAAAGAGGTTAGTTCAATGAGGCACTCGCCACTGTGTTGTTTCCCAGAATAAAGCATATGGCTCTTTGCTGCTAGTTCTGTGCATTGAGTTTTTAACCATGCTACCTAAGGGAAACAAGTGGTTAGTTCAATGAGGCACTCGCCACTGTGTTGTTTCACAGAGTAAAGAGTACGGCTCTTTGCTGCTTGTTCTACGCATTCAGTTTTTAACCTTGCTACCTAAGGGAAACAAGTTGTTAGTTCAATGAGACACTCGCCACAGTGTTGGTTGACAGAGTGGAGTGTATAGCACGTTGCTGCCTGTTCGTCGCATTCAGTTCTAACAGTACTACCTAAAGGAAACAAGAGGTTAGTTCAGTGAGGCACTCACAACTGTGTTGTTTCACAGAGGAAAACGTAAGGCTCTTTGCTGCTAGTTCTAGGCATTCAGTTTTTAACCGTGCTACCTAAATGAAACAAGAGGTTAGTTCAGTGAGGCACTCGCCACTGTGTTGTTTCACAGAGGAAAGCCTATGGCTCTTTGCTGCTAGTTCTAAGCATTCAGTTTTTAACCGTGCTACCTAATTGAAACAAGAGGTTAGTTCAATGAGGCACCCGACAAAGTCTTCCATCACAGACTGGAGTATATACCACTTTGCTCCCTGTTCTTCGCATTCAGTTCTTAACAGCGCTACCCAAATGAAATAAGAGGTTAGTTCAGTGAGGCACTCGCCACTGTGTTGTTTCACAGAGTAAAGCGTATGGCTCTTTGATACTGGTTCTGCGCATTCAGTTTTTAACCGTGCTACCTAAATGAAACAAGAGGTTAGTTCAGTGAGGCACTCGCCACAGTGTTGTTTCACAGAGGAAAGCCTATGACTCTTTGCCGCTTGTTGTGCGCATTCAGGTTTTAACCGTGCTACCTAAATGAAACAAGAGGTTAGTTCAGTGAGGCACTCGCCAAAGTGTTCCTTCACAGAGTGGAGTATGTAGCATTTGCTGCCTGTCCTGCTCATTCAGTTCTTAACCGTGCTAACTAAAAGAAACGAGAGGTTAGTTCAATGAGGCACTCGCCACTGTGTTGTTTCCCAGAATAAAGCATATGGCTCTTTGCTGCTAGTTCTGCGCATTGAGTTTTTAACCGTGCTACCTAAGTGAAACAAGAGGTTAGTTCAATAAGGCTCTCGCCACAGTGTTGGTTCACAGAGTGGAGTGTATAGCACCTTGCTGCCAGTTCTGCGCATTCAATTCCTAACAGTGCTACCTAAATGAAACAAGAGGTTAGTTCAGTGAGGCACTCGCCACAGTGTTGTTTCACAGAGGAAAGCCTATGACTCTTTGCCGCTTGTTGTGCACATTCAGGTTTTTACCGTACTACCTAAATGAAACAAGAGGTTTGTTCATTGAGGCACTCGCCACAGTGTTGGTTCACAGAGTGGAGTGTATAGCACGTTGATGCCTGTTCTGCGCATTCAGTTCCTAACAGTGCTATCTAAATGAAACAAGAGGTTAGTTCAGTGAGGCACTCGCTACTGTGTTGTTTCACAGAGTAAAACATAAGGCTCCTTGCTGCTAGTTCTAGGCATTCAGTTTTTAACCGTGCTATGTAAATTAAACAAGAGGCTGGTTCAGTGAGGCACTCGTCACTGTGTTGTTTCACAGAGTAAAGCGTATGGCTCTTTGCTGCTGGTTCTGCGCATTCAGTTTTTAACCGTGCTACCTAAGTGAAGCAAGAGGTTAGTTCAAAGAGGCACTCGCCACAGTGTTGGTTCACAGAGTGGAGTGTATAGCACCTTGCTGCCTGTTCTGCGCATTCAGTTCCTAACAGTGCTACCTAAATGAAACAAGAGGTTAGTTCAGTGAGGCACTCGCCACACTGTTGTTTCACAGAGGAAAGCCTATGACTCTTTGCCGCTAGTTCTGCGCATTCAGGTTTTTACCGTGCTTCCTAAATGAAAAAAGAGGTTAGTTCAGTGAGGCACTCGCCACTGAGTTGTTTCCCAGAATAAAGCGTATGGCTCTTTGCTGCTGCTTCTGCGCATTCAGTTTTTAACCGTGCTACCTAAGGGAAACAAGAGGTTAGTTCAATGAGGCCGTCGCCACTGTGTTTTTTCACAGAGTATAGCGTACGGCTCTTTGCTGCTAGTTCTGCGCATTCAGTTTTTTACCGTGCTACCTAAGTGAAACAAGAGGTTAGTTCAGTGAGGCCCTCGCCACTGTGTTGTTTCACAGAGTAAAGCGTACGGCTCTTTGCTGCTAGTTCTGCGCATTCAGGTTTTTACCGTGCTACCTAAGTGAAACAAGAGGTTAGTTCATTGAGACACTCGCCACAGTGTTGGTCACAGAGTGGAGTGTGTAGCACGTTGATGCCTGTTCGGCGCATTCTGTTCTAACAGTGCTACCTAAAGGAAACAAGAGGATAGTTCAGTGTGGCACTCGCAACTGTGTTGTTTCACAGAGCAAAACGTAAGGCTCTTTGCTGCTAGTTCTAGGCATTCAGTTTTTAACCGTGCTACCTAATTGAAACAAGAGATTAGTTCAAAGACGCACTCGACAAAGTGTTCCATCACAGAGTGGAGTATGTACCACTTTGCTCCCTGTTCTTCGCATTCAGTTCTTAACGGCACTACCTAAATGAAACAAGAGGTTAGATCAATGAGGCACTCGCCACAGGGTTGGTTCACAGAGTGGAGTGTATAGCACCTTGCTGCCCGTTCTGCGCATTCAATTCCTAGCATTGCTACCTAAATGAAACAAGAGGTTAGTTCAGTGAGGCACTCGCCACTGTGTTGTTTCACAGAGTAAAGCATATGGCTCTTTGCTGCTAGTTCTAGGCATTCAGTTTTTAACCGTGCTACCTAAATGAAACAAGAGGTTAGTTCAGTGAGGCACTCGCCAAAGTGTTTTTTCCTGGAGTAAATCGCATGGCTCTTTGCTGCTAGTTCTGTGCATTCAGGTTTTTACCGTGCTATCTAAATGAAAGACGAGGTTAGTTCAGTGAGGCACTCACCACTGTGTTGTTTCACAGAGTAAAGCGTATGGCTCTTTGCTGCTTGTTCTGCGCATTCTGTTTTTAACCGTGCTACCTAAGTGAAACAAGAGGTAATTTCAATGAGGCACTCATCACAGTGTGATTCACAGAGTGGAGTGTATAGCACCTTACTGCCCGTTCTGCGCATTCAATTCCTAGCATTGCTACCTAAATTAAACAGGAGGTTAGTTCATTGAGGCACTCGCCACTGTGTTGTTTCACAGAGTAAAACATAAGGCTCTTTGCTGCTAGTTTTAGGCATTCAGTTTTTAACCGTGCTTCCTAAATGAAACAAGAGGTTAGTTCAGTGAGGCACTCGCCACAGTGTTGGTTCACAGAGTAAAGCGTATGGCTCTTTGCTGCTAGTTCTAGTCATTCAGTTTTTAACCGTGGTACGTAAATGAAACAGGTTAGTTCAGTGAGGCACTCGCCGCTGTGTTGTTTCACAGAGTAAAGCGTATGGCTCTTTGCTGCTAGTTCTGCGCATTCAGGTTTTTACCGTGCTACCTAAGTGAAACAAAGGTTAGTTCAATGAGGCTCTCGCCACAGTGTTGGTTCACAGAGTGGAGTGTATAGCACCTTGCTGCCTGTTCTGCGCATTCTGTTCTAACAGTGCTACCTAAATGAAACAAGAGGTTAGTTCAGTGCGGCACTCGCAACTGTGTTGTATCACAGAGGAAAACGTAAGGCTCTTTGCTGCTAGTTCTAGGCATTCAGTTTTTAACCGTGCTACCTAATTGAAACAAGAGATTAGTTCAAAGACGCACTCGACAAAGTGTTCCATCTCAGAGTGGAGTATGTACCACTTTGCTCCCTGTTCTTCGCATTCAGTTCTTAACAGCGCTACCTAAATGAAACAAGAGGGTAGTTCAGTGAGGCACTCGCCACTGTGTTGTTTCACAGAGTAAAGCGTATGGCTCTTTGCTGCTCATTCTGCGCATTCAGTTTTTAACCGTGCTACCTAAGGGAAACAAGAGGTTTGTTCAATGAGGCCGTCGCCACTGTGTTGTTTCACAGAGAAAAGCGTATGGCTCTTTGCTGCTAGTTCTGCGCATTGAGTTTTTACCATGCTACCTAAGTGAAACAAAGGTTAGTTCAATGAGGCTCTCGCTACAGTGTTGGTTCACAGAGTGGAGTGTATAGCACCTTGTGCCTGTTCTGCGCATTCAGTTCCTAACAGTGCTACCTAAATGAAACAAGAGGTTAGTTCAGTGAGGCACTCGCCACAGTGTTGTTTCACAGAGGAAAGCCTATGACTCTTTGCCGCTAGTTCTGCGCATTCAGGTTTTTACCGTGCTACCTAAATGAAACAAGAGGTTAGTTCATTGAGACACTCGCCACAGTGTTGGTTCACAGAGTGGAGTGTATAGCACGTTGATGCCTGTTCTGCGCATTCAGTTCCTAACAGTGCTACCTAAATGAAACAAGAGGTTAGTTCAGTGAGGCACTCGCCACTGTGTTGTTTCACAGAGTAAAACATAAGGCTCTTTGCTGCTAGTTCTAGGCATTCAGTTTTTAATCGTGCTAACTAATTGAAACAAGAGGTTAGTTCAATGAGGCACTCGCGAAAGTGTTCCTTCAGAGAGTGGAGTATATACCACTTCCACTTTGCTCCCTGATCTTCGCATTCAGTTCTTAACAGCGCTACCCAAATGAAAAAAGAGGTTCGTTCAGTGAGGCACTCGCCACTGTGTTGTTTCACAGAGTAAAGCGTATGGCTCTTTGTTACTGGTTCTGCGCATTCAGTTTTTAACCGTGCTACCTAAATGAAACAAGAGGTTAGTTCAGTGACGCCCTCGCCACTGTGTTGTTTCACAGAGTAAAGCGTACGGCTCTTTGCTGCTACTTCTGCGCATTCAGGTTTTAACCCTGCTACCTAAATGAAACAAGAGGTTAGTTCAATGAAGCCCTCGCCACAGTGTTGGTTCACAGAGTGGAGTGTATAGCACGTTGCTGCCTGTTCGGCAAATTCAGTTCCTAACAGTGCTACCTAAATGAAACAAGAGGTTAGTTCAGTGAGGCACTCGCCACAGTGTTGTTTCACAGAGGAAAGCCAAAGACTCTTTGCCGCTAGTTCTGCGCATTCAGGTTTTTACCGTGCTTCCTAAATGAAAAAAGAGGTTAGTTCAATGAGGCACTCGCTACTGTGTTGTTTCCCAGAATAAAGCATATGGCTCTTTGCTGCTAGTTCTGTGCATTGAGTTTTTAACCGTGCTACCTAAGGGAAACAAGTGGTTAGTTCAATGAGGCACTCGCCACTGTGTTGTTTCACAGAATAAAGAGTACGGCTCTTTGCTGCTTGTTCTACGCATTCATTTTTTAACCTTGCTACCTAAGGGAAACAAGTTGTTAGTTCAATGAGACACTCGCCACAGTGTTGGTTCACAGAGTGGAGTGTATAGCACGTTGATGCCTGTTCTGCGCATTCAGTTCCTAACAGTGCTACCTAAATGAAACAAGAGGTTAGTTCAGTGAGGCACTCGCCACTGTGTTGTTTCACAGAGGAAAGCCTATGGCTCTTTGCTGCTAGTTCTAAGCATTCAGTTTTTAACCGTGCTACCTAATTGAAACAAGAGGTTAGTTCAATGAGGCACCCGACAAAGTCTTCCATCACAGACTGGAGTATATACCACTTTGCTCCCTGTTCTTCGCATTCAGTTCTTAACAGCGCTACCCAAATGAAATAAGAGGTTAGTTCAGTGAGGCACTCGCCACTGTGTTGTTTCACAGAGTAAAGCGTATGGCTCTTTGATACTGGTTCTGCGCATTCAGTTTTTAACCGTGCTACCTAAATGAAACAAGAGGTTAGTTCAGTGAGGCACTCGCCACAGTGTTGTTTCACAGAGGAAAGCCTATGACTCTTTGCCGCTTGTTGTGCGCATTCAGGTTTTTACCGTGCTACCTAAATGAAACAAGAGGTTTGTTCATTGAGGCACTCGCCACAGTGTTGGTTCACAGAGTGGAGTGTATAGCACGTTGATGCCTGTTCTGCGCATTCAGTTCCTAACAGTGCTATCTAAATGAACAAGAGGTTAGTTCAGTGAGGCACTCGCTACTGTGTTGTTTCACAGAGTAAAACATAAGGCTCTTTGCTGCTAGTTCTAGGCATTCAGTTTTTAACCGTGCTACCTAAGTGAAACAAGAGGTTATTTCAATGAGGCACTCGTCACAGTGTTGATTCACAGAGTGGAGTATGCAGCACTTTGCTCCCTGTTCTTCGCATTCAGTTCTTAACGGCACTACCTAAATGAAACAAGAGGTTAGATCAATGAGGCACTCGCCACAGGGTTGGTTCACAGAGTGGAGTGTATAGCACCTTGCTGCCCGTTCTGCGCATTCAATTCCTAGCATTGCTACCTAAATGAAACAAGAGGTTAGTTCAGTGAGGCACTCGCCACTGTGTTGTTTCACAGAGTAAAGCGTATGGCTCTTTGCTGCTAGTTCTGTGCATTGAGTTTTTAACCTTGCTATCTAAGTGAAACAAGAGGTTAGTTCAGTGAGGCACTCGCCAAAGTGTTCCTTCACAGAGTGGAGTATGTAGCTGTTTGCTGCCTGTCCTGCGCATTCAGTCCTTAACCGTGCTAACTAAAAGAAACTAAGAGGTTAGTTCAATGAGGCACTCGCCACTGTGCTGTTTCACAGAGTAAAGCATATGGCTCTTTGCTACTAGTTCTAGGCATTCAGTTTTTAACCGTGCTACCTAAATGAAACAAGAGGTTAGTTCCGTGAGGCACTCGCCAAAGTGTTTTTTCCTAGAGTAAATCGTATGGCTCTTTGCTGCTAGTTCTGTGCATTCAGGTTTTAACCGTGCTATCTAAATGAAAGACGAGGTTAGTTCAGTGAGGCACTCACCACTGTGTTGTTTCACAGAGTAAAGCGTATGGCTCTTTGCTGCTTGTTCTGCGCATTCTGTTTTTAACCGTACTACCTAAGTGAAACAAGAGGTAATTTCAATGAGGCACTCATCACAGTGTTGATTCACAGAGTGGAGTGTATAGCAGCTTGCTGCCCGTTCTGCGCATTCAATTCCTAGCATTGCTACCTAAATTAAACAAGAGGTTAGTTCATTGAGGCACTCGCCACTGTGTTGATTCACAGAATAAAACGTACGGCTCTTTGCTGGTAGTTTTTTCGCATTCAGTTTTTAACCGTGCTTCCTAAATGAAACAAGAGGTTAGTTCAGTGAGGCACTCGCCACAGTGTTGGTTCACAGAGTAAAGCGTATGGCTCTTTGCTGCTAGTTCTGCGCATTCAGGTTTTAACCGTGCTATCTAAGTGAAACAGGAGGTTAGTTCAGTGAGGCACTCGCCAAAGTGTTCCTTCACAGAGTGGAGTATGTAGCAATTTGCTGCCTGTTCTGCGCATTCATTTCTTAACCGTGCTATGTAAAAGAAACGAGAGGTTAGTTCAATGAGGCACTCGCCAATGTGTTGTTTCCCAGAATAAAGCATATGGTTCTTTGCTGCTAGTTCTGCGCATTGAGTTTTTAACCGTGCTACCTAAGTGAAACAAGAGGTTAGTTCAATGAGGCACTCGCCACAGTGTTGGTTCACAGAGTGGAGTGTATAGCACCTTGCTGCCTGTTCTGCGCATTCAGTTCCTAACAGTGCTACCTAAATGAAACAAGAGGCTAGTTCAGTGAGGCACTCGCCACTGTGTTGTTTCACAGAGTAAAGCGTACGGCTCTTTGCTGCTACTTCTGCGCATTCAGGTTTTAACCGTGCTACCTAAATGAAACAAGAGGTTAGTTCAGTGAGTCACTCGCCACTGTGTTGTTTCAGAGAGTAAAGCGTATGGCTCTTTGCTCCTTGTTCTACGCTTTCAGTTTTTAACCTTGCTACCTAATTAAAACAAGAGCTTAGATCAAGGAGGCACTCGCCACAGTGTTGGTTCACAGAGTGGAGTGTATGGCACCTTGCTGCCCGTTCTGCGCATTCAATTCCTAGCATGCTACCTAAATGAAACAAGAGGTTAGTTCAGTGAGGCACTCGCCACTGTGTTGTTTCACAGAGTAAAGCTTAGGGCTCTTTGCTGCTCATTCTGCGCATTCAGTTTTTTACCGTGCTATCTAAGTGAAACAAGAGGTTAGTTCAGTGAGGCACTCGCCAAAGTGTTCCTTCACAGAATGGAGTATGTAGCATTTGCTGCCTGTCCTGCCCATTCAGTTCTTAACCGTGCTAACTAAAAGAAACGAGAGGTTAGTTCAATGAGGCACTCGCCACTGTGTTGTTTCCCAGAATAAAGCATATGGCTCTTTGCTGCTGGTTCTGCGCATTCAGTTTTTAACCGTGCTACCTAAGTGAAGCAAGAGGTTAGTTCAAAGAGGCACTCGCCACAGTGTTGGTTCACAGAGTGGAGTGTATAGCACCTTGCTGCCTGTTCTGCACATTCAGTTCCTAACAGTGCTACCTAAATGAAACAAGAGGTTAGTTCAGTGAGGCACTCGCCACAGTGTTGTTTCACAGAGCAAAGCCTATGACTCTTTGCCGCTTGTTGTGCGCATTCAGGTTTTTACCGTGCTATCTAAGTGAAACAAGAGGTTAGTTCAGTGAGGCACTCGCCAAAGTGTTCCTTCACAGAGTGGAGTATGTAGCAATTTGCTGCCTGTTCTGCGCATTCAGTTCTTAACCGTGCTAACTAAAAGAAACTAAGAGGTTAGTTCAGTGAGGCACTCGCCACTGTGTTGTTTCACAGAGTAAAGCATATGGCTCTTTGCTGCTAGTTCTAGGCATTCAGTTTTTAACCGTGCTACCTAAATGAAACAAGAGGTTAGTTCAGTGAGGCACTCGCCAAAGTGTTTTTTCCTAGAGTAAATCGCATGGCTCTTTGCTGCTAGTTCTGTGCATTCAGGTTTTTACCGTGCTATCTAAATGAAAGACGAGGTTAGTTCAGTGAGGCACTCACCACTGTGTTGTTTCACAGAGTAAAGCGTATGGCTCTTTGCTGCTTGTTCTGCGCATTCTGTTTTTAACCGTGCTACCTAAGTGAAACAAGAGGTAATTTCAATGAGGCACTCATCACAGTGTGATTCACAGAGTGGAGTGTATAGCACCTTACTGCCCGTTCTGCGCATTCAATTCCTAGCATTGCTACCTAAATTAAACAGGAGGTTAGTTCATTGAGGCACTCGCCACTGTGTTGTTTCACAGAGTAAAACATAAGGCTCTTTGCTGCTAGTTCTAGGCATTCAGTTTTTAACCGTGCTTCCTAAATGAAACAAGAGGTTAGTTCAGTGAGGCACTCGCCACAGTGTTGGTTCACAGAGTAAAGCGTATGGCTCTTTGCTGCTAGTTCTAGTCATTCAGTTTTTAACCGTGGTACGTAAATGAAACAGGTTAGTTCAGTGAGGCACTCGCCGCTGTGTTGTTTCACAGAGTAAAGCGTATGGCTCTTTGCTGCTAGTTCTACGCATTCAGTTTTTTACCGTGCTACCTAAGTGAAACAAGAGGTTAGTTCAGTGAGGCCCTCGCCACTGTGTTGTTTCACAGAGTAAAGCGTACGGCTCTTTGCTGCTAGTTCTGCGCATTCAGGTTTTAACCGTGCTACCTAAGTGAAACAGGAGGTTAGTTCAGTGAGGCACTCGCCAAAGTGTTATTTCCTAGAGTAAATCGTATGGCTCTTTGCTGCTAGTTCTGCGCATTGAGTTTTTAACCGTGTTACCTAAGTGAAACAAGAGATTAGTTCAATGAGGCACTCGCCACACTGTTGGTTCACAGAGTGGAGTGTATAGCACCTTGCTGCCTGTTCTGCGCATTCAGTTCCTAACAGTGCTACCTAAATGAAACAAGAGATTAGTTCAGTGAGGCACTCGCCACTGTGTTGTTTCACAGAGTAAAGCGTATGGCTCTTTGCTGCTAGTTCTGTGCATTGAGTTTTTAACCTTGCTATCTAAGTGAAACAAGAGGTTAGTTCAGTGAGGCACTTGCCAAAGTGTTCCTTCACAGAGTGGAGTATGTAGCAATTTGCTGCCTGTTCTGCGCATTCAGTTCTTAACCGTGCTAACTAAAAGAAACTAAGAGGTTAGTTCAATGAGGCACTCGCCACTGTGCTGTTTCACAGAGTAAAGCATATGGCTCTTTGCTTCTAGTTCTAGGCATTCAGTTTTTAACCGTGCTGCCTAAATGAAACAAGAGGTTAGTTCAGTGAGGCACTCGCCAAAGTGTTATTTCCTAGAGTAAATCGTATGGCTCTTTGCTGCTAGTTCTGTGCATTCAGGTTTTAACCGTGCTATCTAAATGAAAGACGAGGTTAGTTCAATGAGGCACTCACCACTGTGTTGTTTCACAGAGTAAAGCGTATGGCTCTTTGCTGCTTGTTCTGCGCATTCTGTTTTTAACCGTGCTACCTAAGTGAAACAAGAGGTAATTTCAATGAGGCACTCATCACAGTGTTGATTCACAGAGTGGAGTGTATAGCAGCTTGCTGCCCGTTCTGCGCATTCAATTCCTAGCATTGCTACCTAAATTAAACAAGAGGTTAGTTCATTGAGGCACTCGCCACTGTGTTGTTTCACAGAGTAAAACGTACGGCTCTTTGCTGGTAGTTTTTTCGCATTCAGTTTTTAACCGTGCTTCCTAAATGAAACAATAGGTTAGTTCAGTGAGGCACTCGCCACAGTGTTGGTTCACAGAGTGTAGTGTATAGCACCTTGCTGCCTGTTCTGCGCATTCAGTTCCTAACAGTGCTACCTAAATGAAACAAGAGGTTAGTTCAGTGAGGCACTCGCCACTGTGTTGTTTCAGAGAGTAAAGCGTATGGCTCTTTGCTCCTTGTTCTACGCTTTCAGTTTTTAACCGTGCTACCTAATTGAAACAAGAGCTTAGATCAAGGAGGCACTCGCCACAGTGTTGGTTCACAGAGTGGAGTCTATAGCACCTTGCTGCCCGTTCTGCGCATTCAATTCCTAGCATTGCTACCTAAATTAAACAAGAGGTCAGTTCATTGAGGCACTCGCCACTGTGTTGTTTCACAGAGTAAAACGTACGGCTCTTTGCTGGTAGTTTTTTCGCATTCAGTTTTTAACCGTGCTTCCTAAATGAAACAAGAGGTTAGTTCAGTGAGGCACTCGCCACACTGTTGGTTCACAGAGTAAAGCGTATGGCTCTTTGCTGCTAGTTCTAGTCATTCAGTTTTTAACCGTGGTACGTAAATGAAACAGGTTAGTTCAGTGAGGCACTCGCCGCTGTGTTGTTTCACAGAGTAAAGCGTATGGCTCTTTGCTGCTAGTTCTGCGCATTCAGGTTTTAACCGTGCTATCTAAGTGAAACAGGAGATTAGTTCATTGAGGCACTCGCCAAAGTGTTCCTTCACAGAGTGGAGTATGTAGCAATTTGCTGCCTGTTCTGCGCATTCATTTCTTAACCGTGCTATCTAAAAGAAACGAGAGGTTAGTTCAATGAGGCACTCGCCAATGTGTTGTTTCTCAGAATAAAGCATATGGTTCTTTGCTGCTAGTTCTGCGCATTGAGTTTTTAACCGTGCTACCTAAGTGAAACAAGAGGTTAGTTCAATGAGGCACTCACCACAGTGTTGGTTCACAGAGTGGAGTGTATAGCACCTTGCTGCCTATTCTGCGCATTCAGTTCCTAACAGTGGTACCTAAATGAAACAAGAGGTTAGTTCAGTGAGGCACTCGCCACTGTGTTGTTCCACAGAGTAAAGCGTATGGCTCTTTGCTGCTTGTTCTACGCATTCAATTTTTAACCGTGCTACCTAAGGGAAACAAGAGGTTAGTTCAATGAGGCACTCGCTACTGTGTTGTTTCCCAGAATAAAGCATATGGCTCTTTGCTGCTAGTTCTGTGCATTGAGTTTTTAACCGTGCTACCTAAGGGAAACAAGTGGTTAGTTCAATGAGGCACTCGCCACTGTGTTGTTTCACAGAATAAAGAGTACGGCTCTTTGCTGCTTGTTCTACGCATTCAGTTTTTAACCTTGCTACCTAAGGGAAACAAGTTGTTAGTTCAATGAGACACTCGCCACAGTGTTGGTTGACAGAGTGGAGTGTATAGCACGTTGCTGCCTGTTCGTCGCATTCAGTTCTAACAGTACTACCTAAAGGAAACAAGAGGTTAGTTCAGTGAGGCACTCACAACTGTGTTGTTTCACAGAGGAAAACGTAAGGCTCTTTGCTGCTAGTTCTAGGCATTCAGTTTTTAACCGTGCTACCTAAATGAAACAAGAGGTTAGTTCAGTGAGGCACTCGCCACTGTGTTGTTTCACAGAGGAAAGCCTATGGCTCTTTGCTGCTAGTTCTAAGCATTCAGTTTTTAACCGTGCTACCTAATTGAAACAAGAGGTTAGTTCAATGAGGCACCCGACAAAGTCTTCCATCACAGACTGGAGTATATACCACTTTGCTCCCTGTTCTTCGCATTCAGTTCTTAACAGCGCTACCCAAATGAAATAAGAGGTTAGTTCAGTGAGGCACTCGCCACTGTGTTGTTTCACAGAGTAAAGCGTATGGCTCTTTGATACTGGTTCTGCGCATTCAGTTTTTAACCGTGCTACCTAAATGAAACAAGAGGTTAGTTCAGTGAGGCACTCGCCACAGTGTTGTTTCACAGAGGAAAGCCTATGACTCTTTGCCGCTTGTTGTGCGCATTCAGGTTTTTACCGTGCTACCTAAATGAAACAAGAGGTTTGTTCATTGAGGCACTCGCCACAGTGTTGGTTCACAGAGTGGAGTGTATAGCACGTTGATGCCTGTTCTGCGCATTCAGTTCCTAACAGTGCTATCTAAATGAACAAGAGGTTAGTTCAGTGAGGCACTCGCTACTGTGTTGTTTCACAGAGTAAAACATAAGGCTCTTTGCTGCTAGTTCTAGGCATTCAGTTTTTAACCGTGCTACCTAAGTGAAACAAGAGGTTATTTCAATGAGGCACTCGTCACAGTGTTGATTCACAGAGTGGAGTATGCAGCACTTTGCTCCCTGTTCTTCGCATTCAGTTCTTAACGGCACTACCTAAATGAAACAAGAGGTTAGATCAATGAGGCACTCGCCACAGGGTTGGTTCACAGAGTGGAGTGTATAGCACCTTGCTGCCCGTTCTGCGCATTCAATTCCTAGCATTGCTACCTAAATGAAACAAGAGGTTAGTTCAGTGAGGCACTCGCCACTGTGTTGTTTCACAGAGTAAAGCGTATGGCTCTTTGCTGCTAGTTCTGTGCATTGAGTTTTTAACCTTGCTATCTAAGTGAAACAAGAGGTTAGTTCAGTGAGGCACTCGCCAAAGTGTTCCTTCACAGAGTGGAGTATGTAGCTGTTTGCTGCCTGTCCTGCGCATTCAGTCCTTAACCGTGCTAACTAAAAGAAACTAAGAGGTTAGTTCAATGAGGCACTCGCCACTGTGCTGTTTCACAGAGTAAAGCATATGGCTCTTTGCTACTAGTTCTAGGCATTCAGTTTTTAACCGTGCTACCTAAATGAAACAAGAGGTTAGTTCCGTGAGGCACTCGCCAAAGTGTTTTTTCCTAGAGTAAATCGTATGGCTCTTTGCTGCTAGTTCTGTGCATTCAGGTTTTAACCGTGCTATCTAAATGAAAGACGAGGTTAGTTCAGTGAGGCACTCACCACTGTGTTGTTTCACAGAGTAAAGCGTATGGCTCTTTGCTGCTTGTTCTGCGCATTCTGTTTTTAACCGTGCTACCTAAGTGAAACAAGAGGTAATTTCAATGAGGCACTCATCACAGTGTTGATTCACAGAGTGGAGTGTATAGCAGCTTGCTGCCCGTTCTGCGCATTCAATTCCTAGCATTGCTACCTAAATTAAACAAGAGGTTAGTTCATTGAGGCACTCGCCACTGTGTTGATTCACAGAATAAAACGTACGGCTCTTTGCTGGTAGTTTTTTCGCATACAGTTTTTAACCGTGCTTCCTAAATGAAACAAGAGGTTAGTTCAGTGAGGCACTCGCCACAGTGTTGGTTCACAGAGTAAAGCGTATGGCTCTTTGCTGCTAGTTCTGCGCATTCAGGTTTTAACCGTGCTATCTAAGTGAAACAGGAGGTTAGTTCAGTGAGGCACTCGCCAAAGTGTTCCTTCACAGAGTGGAGTATGTAGCAATTTGCTGCCTGTTCTGCGCATTCATTTCTTAACCGTGCTATGTAAAAGAAACGAGAGGTTAGTTCAATGAGGCACTCGCCAATGTGTTGTTTCCCAGAATAAAGCATATGGTTCTTTGCTGCTAGTTCTGCGCATTGAGTTTTTAACCGTGCTACCTAAGTGAAACAAGAGGTTAGTTCAATGAGGCACTCGCCACAGTGTTGGTTCACAGAGTGGAGTGTATAGCACCTTGCTGCCTGTTCTGCGCATTCAGTTCCTAACAGTGCTACCTAAATGAAACAAGAGGCTAGTTCAGTGAGGCACTCGCCACTGTGTTGTTTCACAGAGTAAAGCGTACGGCTCTTTGCTGCTACTTCTGCGCATTCAGGTTTTAACCGTGCTACCTAAATGAAACAAGAGGTTAGTTCAGTGAGTCACTCGCCACTGTGTTGTTTCAGAGAGTAAAGCGTATGGCTCTTTGCTCCTTGTTCTACGCTTTCAGTTTTTAACCTTGCTACCTAATTAAAACAAGAGCTTAGATCAAGGAGGCACTCGCCACAGTGTTGGTTCACAGAGTGGAGTGTATGGCACCTTGCTGCCCGTTCTGCGCATTCAATTCCTAGCATGCTACCTAAATGAAACAAGAGGTTAGTTCAGTGAGGCACTCGCCACTGTGTTGTTTCACAGAGTAAAGCTTAGGGCTCTTTGCTGCTCATTCTGCGCATTCAGTTTTTTACCGTGCTATCTAAGTGAAACAAGAGGTTAGTTCAGTGAGGCACTCGCCAAAGTGTTCCTTCACAGAATGGAGTATGTAGCATTTGCTGCCTGTCCTGCCCATTCAGTTCTTAACCGTGCTAACTAAAAGAAACGAGAGGTTAGTTCAATGAGGCACTCGCCACTGTGTTGTTTCCCAGAATAAAGCATATGGCTCTTTGCTGCTGGTTCTGCGCATTCAGTTTTTAACCGTGCTACCTAAGTGAAGCAAGAGGTTAGTTCAAAGAGGCACTCGCCACAGTGTTGGTTCACAGAGTGGAGTGTATAGCACCTTGCTGCCTGTTCTGCACATTCAGTTCCTAACAGTGCTACCTAAATGAAACAAGAGGTTAGTTCAGTGAGGCACTCGCCACAGTGTTGTTTCACAGAGCAAAGCCTATGACTCTTTGCCGCTTGTTGTGCGCATTCAGGTTTTTACCGTGCTATCTAAGTGAAACAAGAGGTTAGTTCAGTGAGGCACTCGCCAAAGTGTTCCTTCACAGAGTGGAGTATGTAGCAATTTGCTGCCTGTTCTGCGCATTCAGTTCTTAACCGTGCTAACTAAAAGAAACTAAGAGGTTAGTTCAGTGAGGCACTCGCCACTGTGTTGTTTCACAGAGTAAAGCATATGGCTCTTTGCTGCTAGTTCTAGGCATTCAGTTTTTAACCGTGCTACCTAAATGAAACAAGAGGTTAGTTCAGTGAGGCACTCGCCAAAGTGTTTTTTCCTAGAGTAAATCGCATGGCTCTTTGCTGCTAGTTCTGTGCATTCAGGTTTTTACCGTGCTATCTAAATGAAAGACGAGGTTAGTTCAGTGAGGCACTCACCACTGTGTTGTTTCACAGAGTAAAGCGTATGGCTCTTTGCTGCTTGTTCTGCGCATTCTGTTTTTAACCGTGCTACCTAAGTGAAACAAGAGGTAATTTCAATGAGGCACTCATCACAGTGTGATTCACAGAGTGGAGTGTATAGCACCTTACTGCCCGTTCTGCGCATTCAATTCCTAGCATTGCTACCTAAATTAAACAGGAGGTTAGTTCATTGAGGCACTCGCCACTGTGTTGTTTCACAGAGTAAAACATAAGGCTCTTTGCTGCTAGTTCTAGGCATTCAGTTTTTAACCGTGCTTCCTAAATGAAACAAGAGGTTAGTTCAGTGAGGCACTCGCCACAGTGTTGGTTCACAGAGTAAAGCGTATGGCTCTTTGCTGCTAGTTCTAGTCATTCAGTTTTTAACCGTGGTACGTAAATGAAACAGGTTAGTTCAGTGAGGCACTCGCCGCTGTGTTGTTTCACAGAGTAAAGCGTATGGCTCTTTGCTGCTAGTTCTACGCATTCAGTTTTTTACCGTGCTACCTAAGTGAAACAAGAGGTTAGTTCAGTGAGGCCCTCGCCACTGTGTTGTTTCACAGAGTAAAGCGTACGGCTCTTTGCTGCTAGTTCTGCGCATTCAGGTTTTAACCGTGCTATCTAAGTGAAACAGGAGGTTAGTTCAGTGAGGCACTCGCCAAAGTGTTATTTCCTAGAGTAAATCGTATGGCTCTTTGCTGCTAGTTCTGCGCATTGAGTTTTTAACCGTGTTACCTAAGTGAAACAAGAGGTTAGTTCAATGAGGCACTCGCCACACTGTTGGTTCACAGAGTGGAGTGTATAGCACCTTGCTGCCTGTTCTGCGCATTCAGTTCCTAACAGTGCTACCTAAATGAAACAAGAGATTAGTTCAGTGAGGCACTCGCCACTGTGTTGTTTCACAGAGTAAAGCGTATGGCTCTTTGCTGCTAGTTCTGTGCATTGAGTTTTTAACCTTGCTATCTAAGTGAAACAAGAGGTTAGTTCAGTGAGGCACTTGCCAAAGTGTTCCTTCACAGAGTGGAGTATGTAGCAATTTGCTGCCTGTTCTGCGCATTCAGTTCTTAACCGTGCTAACTAAAAGAAACTAAGAGGTTAGTTCAATGAGGCACTCGCCACTGTGCTGTTTCACAGAGTAAAGCATATGGCTCTTTGCTGCTAGTTCTAGGCATTCAGTTTTTAACCGTGCTGCCTAAATGAAACAAGAGGTTAGTTCAGTGAGGCACTCGCCAAAGTGTTATTTCCTAGAGTAAATCGTATGGCTCTTTGCTGCTAGTTCTGTGCATTCAGGTTTTAACCGTGCTATCTAAATGAAAGACGAGGTTAGTTCAATGAGGCACTCACCACTGTGTTGTTTCACAGAGTAAAGCGTATGGCTCTTTGCTGCTTGTTCTGCGCATTCTGTTTTTAACCGTGCTACCTAAGTGAAACAAGAGGTAATTTCAATGAGGCACTCATCACAGTGTTGATTCACAGAGTGGAGTGTATAGCAGCTTGCTGCCCGTTCTGCGCATTCAATTCCTAGCATTGCTACCTAAATTAAACAAGAGGTTAGTTCATTGAGGCACTCGCCACTGTGTTGTTTCACAGAGTAAAACGTACGGCTCTTTGCTGGTAGTTTTTTCGCATTCAGTTTTTAACCGTGCTTCCTAAATGAAACAATAGGTTAGTTCAGTGAGGCACTCGCCACAGTGTTGGTTCACAGAGTGGAGTGTATAGCACCTTGCTGCCTGTTCTGCGCATTCAGTTCCTAACAGTGCTACCTAAATGAAACAAGAGGTTAGTTCAGTGAGGCACTCGCCACTGTGTTGTTTCAGAGAGTAAAGCGTATGGCTCTTTGCTCCTTGTTCTACGCTTTCAGTTTTTAACCGTGCTACCTAATTGAAACAAGAGCTTAGATCAAGGAGGCACTCGCCACAGTGTTGGTTCACAGAGTGGAGTCTATAGCACCTTGCTGCCCGTTCTGCGCATTCAATTCCTAGCATTGCTACCTAAATTAAACAAGAGGTCAGTTCATTGAGGCACTCGCCACTGTGTTGTTTCACAGAGTAAAACGTACGGCTCTTTGCTGGTAGTTTTTTCGCATTCAGTTTTTAACCGTGCTTCCTAAATGAAACAAGAGGTTAGTTCAGTGAGGCACTCGCCACACTGTTGGTTCACAGAGTAAAGCGTATGGCTCTTTGCTGCTAGTTCTAGTCATTCAGTTTTTAACCGTGGTACGTAAATGAAACAGGTTAGTTCAGTGAGGCACTCGCCGCTGTGTTGTTTCACAGAGTAAAGCGTATGGCTCTTTGCTGCTAGTTCTGCGCATTCAGGTTTTAACCGTGCTATCTAAGTGAAACAGGAGATTAGTTCATTGAGGCACTCGCCAAAGTGTTCCTTCACAGAGTGGAGTATGTAGCAATTTGCTGCCTGTTCTGCGCATTCATTTCTTAACCGTGCTATCTAAAAGAAACGAGAGGTTAGTTCAATGAGGCACTCGCCAATGTGTTGTTTCTCAGAATAAAGCATATGGTTCTTTGCTGCTAGTTCTGCGCATTGAGTTTTTAACCGTGCTACCTAAGTGAAACAAGAGGTTAGTTCAATGAGGCACTCACCACAGTGTTGGTTCACAGAGTGGAGTGTATAGCACCTTGCTGCCTATTCTGCGCATTCAGTTCCTAACAGTGGTACCTAAATGAAACAAGAGGTTAGTTCAGTGAGGCACTCGCCACTGTGTTGTTCCACAGAGTAAAGCGTATGGCTCTTTGCTGCTTGTTCTACGCATTCAATTTTTAACCGTGCTACCTAAGGGAAACAAGAGGTTAGTTCAATGAGGCCCTCGCCACTGTTTTGTTTCAGAGAGTAAAGCGTATGGCTCTTTGCTGCTAGTTCTGCGCATTCAGGTTTTAACCGTGGTACCTAAATGAAACAAGAGGGTAGTTCAATGAAGCACACGCCACATTGTTGGTTCACAGAGTGGAGTGTATAGCACATTGATGCCTGTTCGGCACAATCAGTTCCTAACAGTGCTACCTAAATGAAACAAGAGGTTACTTCAGTGAGGCACTCGCAACTGTGTTGTTTCACAGAGGGAAACCTAAGGCTCTTTGCTGCTAGTTCTAGGCATTCAGTTTTTAACCGTGGTACGTAAATGAAACAAGAGGTTAGTTCAGGGAGGCACTCGCCACTGTGTTGTTTCCCAGAGTAAAGGTACGGCTCTTTGCTGCTAGATCTAGGCATTCAGTTTTTAAACGTGCTACCTAAATGATACAAGAGGTTAGTTCAATGAGGCACCCGAAAAAGTGTTCCTTCACAGACTGGAGTATGTACCACTTCCACTTTGCTCCCTGATCTTCGCATTCAGTTCTTAACAGCGCTACCCAAATGAAACAAGAGGTTCGTTCAGTGAGGCACTCGCCACTGTGTTGTTTCACAGAGTAAAGCGTATGGCTCTTTGCTGCTACTTCTGCGCATTCAGGTTTTAACCCTGCTACCTAAATGAAACAAGAGGTTAGTTCAATGAAGCCCTCGCCACAGTGTTGGTTCACAGAGTGGAGTGTATAGCACGTTGCTGCCTGTTCGGCAAATTCAGTTCCTAACAGTGCTACCTAAATGAAACAAGAGGTTAGTTCAGTGAGGCACTCGCCACAGTGTTGTTTCACAGAGGAAAGCCAAAGACTCTTTGCCGCTAGTTCTGCGCATTCAGGTTTTTACCGTGCTTCCTAAATGAAAAAAGAGGTTAGTTCAATGAGGCACTCGCTACTGTGTTGTTTCCCAGAATAAAGCATATGGCTCTTTGCTGCTAGTTCTGTGCATTGAGTTTTTAACCGTGCTACCTAAGGGAAACAAGTGGTTAGTTCAATGAGGCACTCGCCACTGTGTTGTTTCACAGAATAAAGAGTACGGCTCTTTGCTGCTTGTTCTACGCATTCAGTTTTTAACCTTGCTACCTAAGGGAAACAAGTTGTTAGTTCAATGAGACACTCGCCACAGTGTTGGTTGACAGAGTGGAGTGTATAGCACGTTGCTGCCTGTTCGTCGCATTCAGTTCTAACAGTACTACCTAAAGGAAACAAGAGGTTAGTTCAGTGAGGCACTCACAACTGTGTTGTTTCACAGAGGAAAACGTAAGGCTCTTTGCTGCTAGTTCTAGGCATTCAGTTTTTAACCGTGCTACCTAAATGAAACAAGAGGTTAGTTCAGTGAGGCACTCGCCACTGTGTTGTTTCACAGAGGAAAGCCTATGGCTCTTTGCTGCTAGTTCTAAGCATTCAGTTTTTAACCGTGCTACCTAATTGAAACAAGAGGTTAGTTCAATGAGGCACCCGACAAAGTCTTCCATCACAGACTGGAGTATATACCACTTTGCTCCCTGTTCTTCGCATTCAGTTCTTAACAGCGCTACCCAAATGAAATAAGAGGTTAGTTCAGTGAGGCACTCGCCACTGTGTTGTTTCACAGAGTAAAGCGTATGGCTCTTTGATAGTGGTTCTGCGCATTCAGTTTTTAACCGTGCTACCTAAATGAAACAAGAGGTTAGTTCAGTGAGGCACTCGCCACAGTGTTGTTTCACAGAGGAAAGCCTATGACTCTTTGCCGCTTGTTGTGCGCATTCAGGTTTTTACCGTGCTACCTAAATGAAACAAGAGGTTTGTTCATTGAGGCACTCGCCACAGTGTTGGTTCACAGAGTGGAGTGTATAGCACGTTGATGCCTGTTCTGCGCATTCAGTTCCTAACAGTGCTATCTAAATGAACAAGAGGTTAGTTCAGTGAGGCACTCGCTACTGTGTTGTTTCACAGAGTAAAACATAAGGCTCTTTGCTGCTAGTTCTAGGCATTCAGTTTTTAACCGTGCTACCTAAGTGAAACAAGAGGTTATTTCAATGAGGCACTCGTCACAGTGTTGATTCACAGAGTGGAGTATGCAGCACTTTGCTCCCTGTTCTTCGCATTCAGTTCTTAACGGCACTACCTAAATGAAACAAGAGGTTAGATCAATGAGGCACTCGCCACAGGGTTGGTTCACAGAGTGGAGTGTATAGCACCTTGCTGCCCGTTCTGCGCATTCAATTCCTAGCATTGCTACCTAAATGAAACAAGAGGTTAGTTCAGTGAGGCACTCGCCACTGTGTTGTTTCACAGAGTAAAGCGTATGGCTCTTTGCTGCTAGTTCTGTGCATTGAGTTTTTAACCTTGCTATCTAAGTGAAACAAGAGGTTAGTTCAGTGAGGCACTCGCCAAAGTGTTCCTTCACAGAGTGGAGTATGTAGCTGTTTGCTGCCTGTCCTGCGCATTCAGTCCTTAACCGTGCTAACTAAAAGAAACTAAGAGGTTAGTTCAATGAGGCACTCGCCACTGTGCTGTTTCACAGAGTAAAGCATATGGCTCTTTGCTACTAGTTCTAGGCATTCAGTTTTTAACCGTGCTACCTAAATGAAACAAGAGGTTAGTTCCGTGAGGCACTCGCCAAAGTGTTTTTTCCTAGAGTAAATCGTATGGCTCTTTGCTGCTAGTTCTGTGCATTCAGGTTTTAACCGTGCTATCTAAATGAAAGACGAGGTTAGTTCAGTGAGGCACTCACCACTGTGTTGTTTCACAGAGTAAAGCGTATGGCTCTTTGCTGCTTGTTCTGCGCATTCTGTTTTTAACCGTGCTACCTAAGTGAAACAAGAGGTAATTTCAATGAGGCACTCATCACAGTGTTGATTCACAGAGTGGAGTGTATAGCACCTTGCTGCCCGTTCTGCGCATTCAATTCCTAGCATTGCTACCTAAATTAAACAAGAGGTTAGTTCATTGAGGCACTCGCCACTGTGTTGATTCACAGAATAAAACGTACGGCTCTTTGCTGGTAGTTTTTTCGCATTCAGTTTTTAACCGTGCTTCCTAAATGAAACAAGAGGTTAGTTCAGTGAGGCACTCGCCACAGTGTTGGTTCACAGAGTAAAGCGTATGGCTCTTTGCTGCTAGTTCTAGTCATTCAGTTTTTAACCGTGGTACGTAAATGAAACAGGTTAGTTCAGTGAGGCACTCGCCGCTGTGTTGTTTCACAGAGTAAAGCGTATGGCTCTTTGCTGCTAGATCTGCGCATTCAGTTTTTAACCGTGCTATCTAAGTGAAACAAGAGGTTAGTTCAGTGAGGCACTCGCCAAAGTGTTCCTTCACAGAGTGGAGTATGTAGCTGTTTGCTGCCTGTCCTGCGCAATCAGTCCTTAACCGTGCTAACTAAAAGAAACTAAGAGGTTAGTTCAATGAGGCACTCGCCACTGTGCTGTTTCACAGAGTAAAGCATATGGCTCTTTGCTACTAGTTCTAGGCATTCAGTTTTTAACCGTGCTACCTAAATGAAACAAGAGGTTAGTTCCGTGAGGCACTCGCCAAAGTGTTTTTTCCTAGAGTAAATCGTATGGCTCTTTGCTGCTAGTTCTGTGCATTCAGGTTTTAACCGTGCTATCTAAATGAAAGACGAGGTTAGTTCAGTGAGGCACTCACCACTGTGTTGTTTCACAGAGTAAAGCGTATGGCTCTTTGCTGCTTGTTCTGCGCATTCTGTTTTTAACCGTACTACCTAAGTGAAACAAGAGGTAATTTCAATGAGGCACTCATCACAGTGTTGATTCACAGAGTGGAGTGTATAGCAGCTTGCTGCCCGTTCTGCGCATTCAATTCCTAGCATTGCTACCTAAATTAAACAAGAGGTTAGTTCATTGAGGCACTCGCCACTGTGTTGATTCACAGAATAAAACGTACGGCTCTTTGCTGGTAGTTTTTTCGCATACAGTTTTTAACCGTGTTTCCTAAATGAAACAAGAGGTTAGTTCAGTGAGGCACTCGCCACAGTGTTGGTTCACAGAGTAAAGCGTATGGCTCTTTGCTGCTAGTTCTGCGCATTCAGGTTTTAACCGTGCTATCTAAGTGAAACAGGAGGTTAGTTCAGTGAGGCACTCGCCAAAGTGTTCCTTCACAGAGTGGAGTATGTAGCAATTTGCTGCCTGTTCTGCGCATTCATTTCTTAACCGTGCTATGTAAAAGAAACGAGAGGTTAGTTCAATGAGGCACTCGCCAATGTGTTGTTTCCCAGAATAAAGCATATGGTTCTTTGCTGCTAGTTCTGCGCATTGAGTTTTTAACCGTGCTACCTAAGTGAAACAAGAGGTTAGTTCAATGAGGCACTCGCCACAGTGTTGGTTCACAGAGTGGAGTGTATAGCACCTTGCTGCCTGTTCTGCGCATTCAGTTCCTAACAGTGCTACCTAAATGAAACAAGAGGCTAGTTCAGTGAGGCACTCGCCACTGTGTTGTTTCACAGAGTAAAGCGTACGGCTCTTTGCTGCTACTTCTGCGCATTCAGGTTTTAACCGTGCTACCTAAATGAAACAAGAGGTTAGTTCAGTGAGTCACTCGCCACTGTGTTGTTTCAGAGAGTAAAGCGTATGGCTCTTTGCTCCTTGTTCTACGCTTTCAGTTTTTAACCTTGCTACCTAATTAAAACAAGAGCTTAGATCAAGGAGGCACTCGCCACAGTGTTGGTTCACAGAGTGGAGTGTATGGCACCTTGCTGCCCGTTCTGCGCATTCAATTCCTAGCATGCTACCTAAATGAAACAAGAGGTTAGTTCAGTGAGGCACTCGCCACTGTGTTGTTTCACAGAGTAAAGCTTAGGGCTCTTTGCTGCTCATTCTGCGCATTCAGTTTTTTACCGTGCTATCTAAGTGAAACAAGAGGTTAGTTCAGTGAGGCACTCGCCAAAGTGTTCCTTCACAGAATGGAGTATGTAGCATTTGCTGCCTGTCCTGCCCATTCAGTTCTTAACCGTGCTAACTAAAAGAAACGAGAGGTTAGTTCAATGAGGCACTCGCCACTGTGTTGTTTCCCAGAATAAAGCATATGGCTCTTTGCTGCTGGTTCTGCGCATTCAGTTTTTAACCGTGCTACCTAAGTGAAGCAAGAGGTTAGTTCAAAGAGGCACTCGCCACAGTGTTGGTTCACAGAGTGGAGTGTATAGCACCTTGCTGCCTGTTCTGCACATTCAGTTCCTAACAGTGCTACCTAAATGAAACAAGAGGTTAGTTCAGTGAGGCACTCGCCACAGTGTTGTTTCACAGAGCAAAGCCTATGACTCTTTGCCGCTTGTTGTGCGCATTCAGGTTTTTACCGTGCTATCTAAGTGAAACAAGAGGTTAGTTCAGTGAGGCACTCGCCAAAGTGTTCCTTCACAGAGTGGAGTATGTAGCAATTTGCTGCCTGTTCTGCGCATTCAGTTCTTAACCGTGCTAACTAAAAGAAACTAAGAGGTTAGTTCAGTGAGGCACTCGCCACTGTGTTGTTTCACAGAGTAAAGCATATGGCTCTTTGCTGCTAGTTCTAGGCATTCAGTTTTTAACCGTGCTACCTAAATGAAACAAGAGGTTAGTTCAGTGAGGCACTCGCCAAAGTGTTTTTTCCTAGAGTAAATCGCATGGCTCTTTGCTGCTAGTTCTGTGCATTCAGGTTTTTACCGTGCTATCTAAATGAAAGACGAGGTTAGTTCAGTGAGGCACTCACCACTGTGTTGTTTCACAGAGTAAAGCGTATGGCTCTTTGCTGCTTGTTCTGCGCATTCTGTTTTTAACCGTGCTACCTAAGTGAAACAAGAGGTAATTTCAATGAGGCACTCATCACAGTGTGATTCACAGAGTGGAGTGTATAGCACCTTACTGCCCGTTCTGCGCATTCAATTCCTAGCATTGCTACCTAAATTAAACAGGAGGTTAGTTCATTGAGGCACTCGCCACTGTGTTGTTTCACAGAGTAAAACATAAGGCTCTTTGCTGCTAGTTCTAGGCATTCAGTTTTTAACCGTGCTTCCTAAATGAAACAAGAGGTTAGTTCAGTGAGGCACTCGCCACAGTGTTGGTTCACAGAGTAAAGCGTATGGCTCTTTGCTGCTAGTTCTAGTCATTCAGTTTTTAACCGTGGTACGTAAATGAAACAGGTTAGTTCAGTGAGGCACTCGCCGCTGTGTTGTTTCACAGAGTAAAGCGTATGGCTCTTTGCTGCTAGTTCTACGCATTCAGTTTTTTACCGTGCTACCTAAGTGAAACAAGAGGTTAGTTCAGTGAGGCCCTCGCCACTGTGTTGTTTCACAGAGTAAAGCGTACGGCTCTTTGCTGCTAGTTCTGGGCATTCAGGTTTTAACCGTGCTATCTAAGTGAAACAGGAGGTTAGTTCAGTGAGGCACTCGCCAAAGTGTTATTTCCTAGAGTAAATCGTATGGCTCTTTGCTGCTAGTTCTGCGCATTGAGTTTTTAACCGTGTTACCTAAGTGAAACAAGAGGTTAGTTCAATGAGGCACTCGCCACAGTGTTGGTTCACAGAGTGGAGTGTATAGCACCTTGCTGCCTGTTCTGCGCATTCAGTTCCTAACAGTGCTACCTAAATGAAACAAGAGATTAGTTCAGTGAGGCACTCGCCACTGTGTTGTTTCACAGAGTAAAGCGTATGGCTCTTTGCTGCTAGTTCTGTGCATTGAGTTTTTAACCTTGCTATCTAAGTGAAACAAGAGGTTAGTTCAGTGAGGCACTTGCCAAAGTGTTCCTTCACAGAGTGGAGTATGTAGCAATTTGCTGCCTGTTCTGCGCATTCAGTTCTTAACCGTGCTAACTAAAAGAAACTAAGAGGTAAGTTCAATGAGGCACTCGCCACTGTGCTGTTTCACAGAGTAAAGCATATGGCTCTTTGCTGCTAGTTCTAGGCATTCAGTTTTTAACCGTGCTACCTAAATGAAACAAGAGGTTAGTTCAGTGAGGCACTCGCCAAAGTGTTATTTCCTAGAGTAAATCGTATGGCTCTTTGCTGCTAGTTCTGTGCATTCAGGTTTTAACCGTGCTATCTAAATGAAAGACGAGGTTGGTTCAGTGAGGCACTCACCACTGTGTTGTTTCACAGAGTAAAGCTTATGGCTCTTTGCTGCTTGTTCTGCGCATTCTGTTTTTAACCGTGCTACCTAAGTGAAACAAGAGGTAATTTCAATGAGGCACTCATCACAGTGTTGATTCACAGAGTGGAGTGTATAGCAGCTTGCTGCCCGTTCTGCGCATTCAATTCCTAGCATTGCTACCTAAATTAAACAAGAGGTTAGTTCATTGAGGCACTCGCCACTGTGTTGTTTCACAGAGTAAAACGTACGGCCCTTTGCTGGTAGTTTTTTCGCTTTCAGTTTTTAACCGTGCTTCCTAAATGAAACAATAGGTTAGTTCAGTGAGGCACTCGCCACAGTGTTGGTTCACAGAGTGGAGTGTATAGCACCTTGCTGCCTGTTCTGCGCATTCAGTTCCTAACAGTGCTACCTAAATGAAACAAGAGGTTAGTTCAGTGAGGCACTCGCCACTGTGTTGTTTCACAGAGTAAAGCGTACGGCTCTTTACTGCTACTTCTGCGCATTCAGGTTTTAACCGTGCTACCTAAATGAAACAAGAGGTTAGTTCAGTGAGTCACTCGCCACTGTGTTGTTTCAGAGAGTAAAGCGTATGGCTCTTTGCTCCTTGTTCTACGCTTTCAGTTTTTAACCGTGCTACCTAATTGAAACAAGAGCTTAGATCAAGGAAGCACTCGCCACAGTGTTGGTTCACAGAGTGGAGTCTATAGCACCTTGCTGCCCGTTCTGCGCATTCAATTCCTAGCATTGCTACCTAAATTAAACAAGAGGTTAGTTCATTGAGGCACTCGCCACTGTGTTGTTTCACAGAGTAAAACGTACGGCTCTTTGCTGGTAGTTTTTTCGCATTCAGTTTTTAACCGTGCTTCCTAAATGAAACAAGAGGTTAGTTCAGTGAGGCACTCGCCACAGTGTTGGTTCACAGAGTAAAGCGTATGGCTCTTTGCTGCTAGTTCTAGTCATTCAGTTTTTAACCGTGGTACGTAAATGAAACAGGTTAGTTCAGTGAGGCACTCGCCGCTGTGTTGTTTCACAGAGTAAAGCGTATGGCTCTTTGCTGCTAGTTCTGCGCATTCAGGTTTTAACCGTGCTATCTAAGTGAAACAGGAGATTAGTTCATTGAGGCACTCGCCAAAGTGTTCCTTCACAGAGTGGAGTATGTAGCAATTTGCTGCCTGTTCTGCGCATTCATTTCTTAACCGTGCTATCTAAAAGAAACGAGAGGTTAGTTCAATGAGGCACTCGCCAATGTGTTGTTTCTCAGAATAAAGCATATGGTTCTTTGCTGCTAGTTCTGCGCATTGAGTTTTTAACCGTGCTACCTAAGTGAAACAAGAGGTTAGTTCAATGAGGCACTCACCACAGTGTTGGTTCACAGAGTGGAGTGTATAGCACCTTGCTGCCTATTCTGCGCATTCAGTTCCTAACAGTGGTACCTAAATGAAACAAGAGGTTAGTTCAGTGAGGCACTCGCCACTGTGTTGTTCCACAGAGTAAAGCGTACGGCTCTTTGCTGCTACTTCTGCGCATTCAGGTTTTAACCGTGCTACCTAAATGAAACAAGAGGTTAGTTCAGTGAGTCACTCGCCACTGTGTTGTTTCAGAGAGTAAAGCGTATGGCTCTTTGCTGCTAGTTCTGTGCATTGAGTTTTTAACCGTGCTATCTAAGTGAAACAAGAGGTTAGTTCAGTGAGGCACTCGCCACTGTGTTGTTTCACAGAGTAAAGCGTATGGCTCCTTGCTGCTTGTTCTGCGCATTCAGTTTTTAACCGTGCTACCTAAGGGAAAGAAGAGGTTAGTTCAATGAGGCCCTCGGCACTGTGTTGTTTCACAGAGTAAAGCTTAGGGCTCTTTGCTGCTCATTCTGCGCATTCAGTTTTTTACCGTGCTATCTAAGTGAAACAAGAGGTTAGTTCAGTGAGGCACTCGCCAAAGTGTTCCTTCACAGAGTGGAGTATGTAGCATTTGCTGCCTGTCCTGCGCATTCAGTTCTTAACCGTGCTAACTAAAAGAAATGAGAGGTTAGTTCAATGAGGCACTCACCACTGTGTTGTTTCCCAGAATAAAGCATATGGCTCTTTGCTGCTGGTTCTGCGCATTGAGTTTTTAACCGTGCTACCTAAGTGAAGCAAGAGGTTAGTTCAAAGAGGCACTCGCCACAGTGTTGGTTCACAGAGTGGAGTGTATACCACCTTGCTGCCTGTTTTGCGCATTCAGTTCCTAACAGTGCTACCTAAATGAAACAAGAGGTTAGTTCAGTGAGGCACTCGCCACTGTGCTGTTTCACAGAGTAAAGCATATGGCTCTTTGCTGCTAGTTCTAGGCATTCAGTTTTTAACCGTGCTACCTAAATGAAACAAGAGATTAGTTCACTGAGGCACTCGCCAAAGTCTTTTTTCCTAGAGTAAATCGTATGGCTCTTTGCTGCTAGTTCTGTGCATTCAGGTTGTAACCGTGCTATCTAAATGAAACAAGAGGTTAGTTCAGTGAGGCACTCGCCAAAGTGTTTTTTCCTAGAGTAAATCGTATGGCTCTTTGCTGCTAGTTCTGTGCATTCAGGTTTTAACCGTGCTATCTAAATGAAAGACGAGGTTAGTTCAGTGAGGCACTCACCACTGTGTTGTTTCACAGAGTAAAGCGTATGGCTCTTTGCTGCTTGTTCTGCGCATTCTGTTTTTAACCGTGCTACCTAAGTGAAACAAGAGGTAATTTCAATGAGGCACTCGTCACAGTGTTGATTCACAGAGTGGAGTATGTAGCACTTTGCTCCCTGTTCTTCGCATTCAGTTCTTAACGGCACTACCTAAATGAAACAAGAGGTTAGATCAATGAGGCACTCGCCACAGGGTTGGTTCACAGAGTGGAGTGTATAGCACCTTGCTGCCTGTTCTGCGCATTCAATTCCTAGCATTGCTACCTAAATGAAACAAGAGGTTAGTTCAGTGAGGCACTCGCCACTGTGTTGTTTCACAGAGTAAAGCCTATGGCTCTTTGCTGCTAGTTCTGTGCATTGAGTTTTTAACCGTGCTATCTAAGTGAAACAAGAGGTTAGTTCAGTGAGGCACTCGCCAAAGTGTTCCTTCACAGAGTGGAGTATGTAGCAATTTGCTGCCTGTTCTGTGCATTCAGTTCTTAACCGTGCTAACTAAAAGAAACTAAGAGGTTAGTTCAATGAGGCACTCGCCACTGTGCTGTTTCACAGAGTAAAGCATATGGCTCTTTGCTGCTAGTTCTAGGCATTCAGTTTTTAACCGTGCTACCTAAATGAAACAAGAGGTTAGTTCAGTGAGGCACTCGCCAAAGTGTTTTTTCCTAGAGTAAATCGTATGGCTCTTTGCTGCTAGTTCTGTGCATTCAGGTTTTAACCGTGCTACCTAAGTGAAACAAGAGGTAATTTCAATGAGGCACTCATCACAGTGTTGATTCACAGAGTGCAGTGTATAGCACCTTGCTGCCCGTTCTGCGCATTCAATTGCTAGCATCGCTACCTAAATTAAACAAGAGGTTAGTTCATTGAGGCACTCGCCACTGTGTTGTTTCACAGAGTAAAACGTACGGCTCTTTGCTGGTAGTTTTTTCGCAATCAGTTTTTAACCGTGCTTCCTAAATGAAACAAGAGGTTAGTTCAGTGAGGCACTCGCCACAGTGTTGGTTCACAGAGTAAAGCGTATGGCTCTTTGCTGCTAGTTCTAGTCATTCAGTTTTTAACCGTGGTACGTAAATGAAACAGGTTAGTTCAGTGAGGCACTCGCCGCTGTGTTGTTTCACAGAGTAAAGCGTATGGCTCTTTGCTGCTAGATCTGCGCATTCAGTTTTTAACCGTGCTACCTAAATGAAACAAGAGGTTAGTTCAGTGAGGCAGTCGCCACTGTGTTGTTTCACAGAGTAACGCTTATGGCTCTTTGTTGCTTGTTCTGCGCATTCAGTTTTTAACCTTGCTACCTGAATGAAACAAGAGGTTAGTTCAATGAGGCACTCGCCACTGTGTTGTTTCACAGAGTAAAGCTTATGGCTCTTTGCTGCTAGTTCTGCGCATTCAGTTTTTAACCGTGCTACCTAAGTGAAACAAGAGGTTAGAACAGTGAGGCACTCGCTACAGTGTTGTTTCACAGACAGGAGTGTATGGTACTTTGCTGCCAGTTCTGGGCATTCAGTTAGTAACCTTGCTACCTATATGAAACAACTGTTTAGTTCACTGAGGCACTCGGCACAGTTTTGGTTCACAGAGTGGAGTATATAGCACGTGGCTTCTATTTCTGTGCATTCTGTTCCTAACCGTGCTACCTAAATGAAAGAAGAGGGTAGTTCAACGAGGCCCTCGCCACAGTGTTGCCTCACAGAGTGGTTATATAGCACATCCCTCCAACATTTGTGTATTGGATTCCATACGCTGCTAACGTACTGAAACAGGTTCGAAGAATGAGTCCTTCCACTCAGTGTTGTTTCACAGAAATGAGTACACGACACTTCGCTGCTAGTTCTGCGAATTGGATTCCGAACACTGCTACCTTACCGAAGCAAGAGGTTACTTCAGAGAGGCACTCGCCACAGTGTTGTTTCACAGACCGGAGTGTATGGCACTTTGCTTCTGCTACCTTACCGATACAAGATGTTACCTGAAAGAGGCAATCCCCACAGGGTTATTTCACAGAGATGAGGCATGTCACCTCTCATGATTCTATATCACACTTGCTGAAACAAGCTGGTTGTTGTAGGCGGCCATCAGCACTGCGTTCTTTCACAGAGTTTCCCACAGTGTTGTTTCACAGAGTTGTGTGTATGGCACTTAGGTCTAAAATCTGTGCATTGGATTCCATGCGCTGTTAACTTACTGAAACATGGAGTAGAGGAATGAGGCCTTCCACACAGTGTTGTTTCTCAGAATTGAGTGTACAACACTTTGCTGCTTGTTCTATGAATTGGGTTCGTCTACTGCTACCTTACTGAAACAAGTGTTTACTTCAGTGAGGCACTCGCCATAGTTTTATTTCACCGAGTGGAGTGTATGGCTCTGCGCATTCAGTTCCTCACACTGCTAACTTACTGAAACAAGATGTAACTTGAAGGAGGAGTTCCCCCCAGTGTTATTGCAGAGAGTTGAGTGCATGCCACCTCACTACCTGTTCTGCTCTTTCTATATCACACACCGCTTACTTGCTGAAAGAAGCTGTTCGTTGCAGGAGGCATTCCGCACTGTGCTGTTTCACAGAGTTGAGTCTATGGCACGTTGCTGCTAGTTCTGCGCATTCAGTTCCTCACGCTGTTAACTTACTGACACAAGATGTAACTTTTAAGAGGCACTACCCACAGTGTTACTTTAGAGAGTTGAGTGCATGGTACTTTGCTGCCTGTTCTGCGCATTCTATATCACACACTGCTAACTTGCTGAAACAACCTGTTAGTTGCAGGAGGCCTTCCGCACTGCATTGTTTCACAGAGTTGAGTGTATGAGACTTCACTACTAGGTCTGTGCATTCTGTATCACACAATGCTAACCTACTGAAACAAGAGTTTAGTTCAATGAGGCATTCCCCACCGTGTTGTTTCACCGAGTTGAGTGCATGCCTCCTCGCTGCCTGTTCTGCGCATTTTATGTCACACACTGCTTACTTGCTGAAACAAGCTGTTAGTTGCGGGAGGCCTTTCATACTCCGTTGTTTCACAGAGTTGAGTATATGCCACTTCGCTGCTATGTGTGCACATTCAGTTTCACACCATGCTAACTTACTGAAATGAGCAGTTAGTTGAAAGGGGCATTCCCAACTGTGTTGTTTCTCAGAGCGCAGACCTCCCAGAGAAGTGCCACACACTCAACTCTTGAAGCAACCCTGTGCAAAATGCCTCTTTCACGTAACATGTAGTTTCAGTTAGTTAGCAGTGTGAGGAACTGAACGCGCAGAAGAAGTAGCAAAGTGTCATTCGCTCCAGGCTGTGAAACAACATGGTGGGGAATGCCTCTTTCAACTAACATCTTTGTTCTGTAAATTAAGTGGTTGTGGATTGCCGTGAGCAGAACTAGGAGCAAAGTGCTATGCACTCGTCTCTGTGAAACAACACTGTAGCAAATGGCTCCTTCAACTAATATCGTGTTTCAGTAAGTTAGCATTGTGTGAAACTGAATGCGCAGACCTCGCAGTGATGT
Source organism: Paguma larvata (assembly GCA_030068075.1). Classification (NCBI taxonomy): domain Eukaryota; kingdom Metazoa; phylum Chordata; class Mammalia; order Carnivora; family Viverridae; genus Paguma; species Paguma larvata. Next base: position 88,476 of record JAINVK010000413.1, read on the forward strand.
GCCATACAGTCAACTCTGTGAAACAACACTGTGGGGAATGCCTCTTTCATCTAACATCTAGTTTCGGTAAGTTAGCAGTGTGAGGACCTGAATGCACAGAACTAGCCGCGAAGTGCCATATGCTCCAATCTGTGAAGCAACACTGTCGGGAATGCCTCATTGAATAAACATCTTGTTTCATTAAGTTAAGAGGGTGTGGATTCCCATACACAGAACTAGCAGTGAAGTGCTATGAACTCAACTCTGTGAATCAACACGGTGGGGAATGCCTCTTTCAACTATCCTCTTGTTTCAGTAAGTTAGCATTGTATGAAATTGAATGCGCAGACTAGCAGCGAAGTCCAATAGACTCTGTTCTGTGAATCAGCACTGTGGGGAATGCCTCAATCAACTAACATCTTGTTTCAGCAAGTTAGCAGTGTGAGGAACTGAGTGCGCAGAACTAGCAACAAAGTGCCATACACTCCACAACACTGTGAAACAACAAGTGGGGAATACCTAATTCAACTAACATCTTGTTTCTGTAAGTTAAGAGGGTGTGGATTCCCGTGAGCAGAACTAGGAGGAAAGTGCTGTGCACTCATCTCTGTGAAACAACACTGTGGGGCAATGCCTCAAGCAACTAATAACTTGTTTCAGTAAGTTATCAGTGTGTGAAACTGAATGCGCAGAACTAGCAGCGAGATGCCATTCACTCTACTCTGTGAAACAACACTGTGAGGAACGCCTCATTGAACTAAGCGCTTGTTTCAGTAAGTTACCAATGTGTGAAAGTGAATGCGCAGACCTACCAGCGAAGTGCAATACACTCAATTCTATGAAACATCACTGTGGAGAATGCTTCATCCGACTAACGTTCTGTTTCAGTAAGTTAACAATGAGTAGATCCAACACGCAGGTCTTGGAGCGAAGTGCCATACACTCAACTCTGAAAAAACACTGTGGGGTATGTGTCTTTCAACCAACATCTTGTTTCAGTAAGTCAGCAGTGTGTGGAATGGAATGGGTAGAACTAGCAGTGAAGTGCCATATACTGAACTCTGTGAAAATACACGGTGGAGAATGCCTCTTTCAGCTAACATCTTGTTACCGTAGCTGAGCAGTGTATGGAATCCAAAGCGCAGAACTAGCAATGAATGCCGTATTCTCCACTCTGTGAAAGAACACTGTAGGGAATGTCTCATTCAACTAACTTCTCGTTTCAGTGAGTGAGCAGCGTATGGAATCCAATGCGCAGAACTAGAAGCGAAGTGCAATATACCCAACTCTGGGATGGAATACTGTGGAGAAAACAAACTTCACCGAACATCCTGTTTCAGCAAGTTAGTAGTGTGGGATATCAAACGTGCAGAACCAGCAGCGAGGTGCCATACACTCAACTCTTTGAAACAATATTGTGGGGAATACCTCCTTTCACTAACATCTTGTTTCAGTAAGTCAGCAGTGTATGGATTCCAATGGACAGAAGGAGCGAAGTGCAATTCACTTAACTCTTTGAAACAACAGTGTGCGGAAGGCCTCCTTCAACCAACATCTTGTTTCAGCAAGTTAGCAGTATGTGGAATCCAAATCGGAGATCTTGGAGTGAAGTGCCATACCCTCAACTCTGTAAAATAACACTGTGCGGAGTGCCTCAATCAACTAACACCTTGTTTCAGCATGTTAGCAGTGTGTGGAAGTGAATGTGCAGAACTATCAGCGAAGTGCCATACTCTCAACTCTGAAGCAAAACCGAGGGGAATGTCTCATTCAACTAACGTCCTGTTTCAATAAAGTAGGAATTTGTTGAGTAACATTCACAGAAATAGGAGCAAAGTGCCATACGCTCAACTCTGTAAAACAACACTGTGGGGAATGCCTCCTTCAATTAACATCTTTTTTCAGTAAGTTCAGGGTGTGGCATCCCATGCGCAGAACCCGAAGCCAAGCACCATTCACTCAACTCTGGGATACAACGCTGTGGGGAATGTTAACTAACATCTTGTTTCAGGAAATGAGCGGTGGATGGAATCCATTGCGCAGCAATAGTTGCGAGGTCCAACACCCTCTACACTGAAAAAGCACTGTGGGGAATGCCTCCTTTCACTAACATTTTGTTTCAGTAAGTGAGCAGTGTTTGAAATCCATAGCGCAGAACTAGGAGTGATGGTCTGCCACACACTCAACTCTATGAAACAACACTGTGAGGAATGTGTCATTCAACTAACATCTTGGTTCAGGAAGTGAGGAGTGGTTTGAATCCCATTCGCAGAACTAGGAGCGGAGTGCAATGCACTCAATTGTGTCAAACAACACTGTTGGGAATGCATCAATCAACTGACATCTTGTTTCAGTGTGAGGTTTATTGAATCCCATGCATCCCATGCCCAGCACTAGGAGCATAGTGCAATACACTGAACTTAGTGAAACAACAATGTTCGGAACCCATTATTGAACAAGCATCTCGTTTCAGTAGGTCCGAAGTGTTGAATCAATCTCATGCGCAGAAATACAAGCTAACTGCAATGCACTCAATTCCGGTAACCAACACTGCGGGGTATGCATCATTCAATCAACATCTTCTTTCAGTAAGTTCAATTCCAGGCACAGAACTAGGAGCGAAGTGCCATACACTCAACTCTGTGAAACAAGAGTGATGGGAAAGTATCACTCAACTAACATCTGGTTTCAGTAAGTTAGTAGTGTATTGAATCCCATGCGCCGAACAAGGAGCTAAGTGCCGTGCACTCAAATCTGTGAATCAAGACTGTAGGGAATGCATCATTCAAGTACCATCTTCCTTCATTAAGTTACTAGTGTGTTGAATCCTTTCCAAAGAACTAGGAGCGAAGTGAAATGCACTCAACTCTGCAAAACAACACTGTGGGGAATGCATGATTCACTAACATCTTGGCTCAGTAAGTGAGGAGTGTTTAGAATACCACGCGCAGAACTAGGACCAAAGTGCCATACACTCAACTCTGTGAAATAACACTGTGGGGAATGCATCATTCAACTGACACCTTGTTTCAGTAAGTTAGTGGTGTATTGGATCCCAGGCCCAGTACTAGAAGCGAGCGTCAATACACTGAAATCGTGAAACAACACTGTGCAGAACACATCTTGGAATTAACATCTCGTTTCAGTCAGTTAGTAGTGTGTTGAATTCCATGAGCAGAGCTAGGATCAAAGTGCCATACATTCAACTCTATGAGAAAACACTCAGGGGAATGCATCATTCAACTGATACCTTGTTTCAGTAAGTTAGTAGTTTGTTGAATCCCATGCACAGAACTAGGAACAACGTGTCATACACTCCACTCTGTGAAACCACACTGTGATCATCATTTGACTACCCTCATGTGTCACTAGGTGAAGAGTTTTTAAATCCCCTGCAAGGACTAACGGAAATGCCATATTCTCAACTCTGTTCATCAACATTGTGGAGATTGCATCATTCAAGTAACATCTTGTTTCGCTAAAATGAATGTGTTTGAAAACGTGTGCCCGGATCTTGGAGGGAAGTACCATATACTCGTTTTGTCAAGAACACGGTGGGCAATGCTTCATTCATCTGACGCCTTGGTTCACTGTGTTAGTAGTGTTTGAAATCCAGGAAGGAGGTGTCCTCTTCTAAGGGCCAGATTGCCAGCAGCTGGTGCTGGGCCTCCCTTCTCCATATTTCACTTCCTCCAAGGTCTCTAGGACTCCAGCCCTCCTTATCCATCTTGACACAACTTTGATCTCTTGCATAACAAGGTTCTTTCTCCCATCCATCTCGGTCAGTGTCTCAAGAGTCCTATCATCTGCCTTCCACCTGGGGGTCTGGTCCAGTCCTTGTGTTCTGGGAGAGGTTTGGCCACAGGGCTCCTTCTTCATTAACTCACTGGGTTTCAAAATTACGTGGCCATTCAGATGCCCAGGGCATTGGAAGGCAACCAGCGGAGGTTGTTTGGGGGTGTAACCGGGCAGAGATTTGGGCAGGGAGCTGGTCTCCTTCTGGGCCGAGGGCAAATGAAGCCAGGCATCTTCGTTCCAAGTGGATCCCTATTCCCACTGGAAATGTCGAGCTTTAGCCCATCTCGTGCCCATATCTTTCCCCTTTCTGTATTTCTGACCATTTATGTTTGTCTCTCTTAGGACCCCTGGAGCCATCACTCACGCAGCTGGCATCGCTGGGTAGGCTGCAAAATCCCCCTCTGCTCCTGGTTCAGTGAGGGTGTTCAGGCTCTGCCCTACCAGAGGAAAGATGACCCAAGAAAGATGTCCCTGTGTGCCTGGTGCTTCGCCTGCTCTGCTATGGAGCGTGTGGGGGACCCTGATTGGTTCCCTGACCTGGATGATTGCTTTCCTTCATTCTGGAATGCAGCCAGATTGCCCATGGGCAGTAGGCATGAGGAGGGCGTCGGCATTGGAAGAGCCTTTGCCAGGAATTAGGGAAGCAAGCGCTTGTTACAGATTCCTGAGCAAGAGCCCTCCAAAGCTAGTAGCTCCAGCTCCAGCACTGCTGGCTCCCTCGACTGAGGGGAAAAGTGGCAGGGAGAGACCAAGCCAGAAATTGAGCCTCCTCAAGAAAGATGGCACGCTTCCTGCTCACAGAGTTCCCACGTAGAATCCTTCAGAGTGCTCTTTTGGCCTTAACCCACAGGACTCTCTTATTCGCAATACAAGCTGGTTGATAGGAGAGTGCACTGCATACTTCATTCTCCAAGTCATGTGTGATGAAGCACTCTGGCAGGCAATGGTGTGCCTGTATTGCCACCCCTGAGCCCTTTTGAGGAAAGACAGTTTGCATGGAAACTCTTCTGAGACAGTGTCTCAGCCTGGGGCTTTGGTGGTGTTTTTGTGATGGTGATAGAGGTGTTGCATTTGTCCCCTCTGAATTTTGTTTCAGAATGATGTGGCCCTCCCCAAACCCAGGGTGTGTGCAGGCAGCCAGGGAGAATGCTTGTGGGGAGGCTAAGCCAGAGTTTTGAGGTGGATCCCGCCTCCTGTGTGGGACAAGGGGAAGGAAGAGTCGTGGTCTCCTTGTTTCCCCCATGGCAATTTGAATGCACGGCTTGACTCACCTTATTGTCATTTCTCTACCATTGCTGCTCTCCGAACTTGGTCTCAGTTCACACGCGAGACCCTGTGTCTGTTCCCTGCACCAACAAACATCCCTGGAGCGGAGGTGAGTTCCAAGCCTTTCCTGGGCCAAGGCAGGGCTCGCAGAGTCTGATATCCCAGAGGACAGCTGACCCCCTGTCCATGAGCCCTTGGTGCTGGGAAGGCCACAGTACCGTGGCAATGAGTAGTCACATGGACCCTGCCCTAACGGCTGGAGCTACCCTCAATCGGAAGAACAGACAGTCTGTGCATGTGCAGCATGCTCCATGACCTGATCAGTGCACTGAAAGCCTTTAGAATATATTCTGCACCAAGGCATCGTTCCCACCTCTAGACCATTACATGGAAGGACCCTCTTTGCATCTCGGAACCTCTGCTGCCCCTCTCGATGAATATGATGGACAGAAACACACCAGAAGTCAACATTCCCCTCTATTTCTTAAGGAAGGATGTGGGCCTCTGGCTCACAGGGCTCCACAGAGCATCCTTTGGAACACTCCTGTAGCAAAACCCCCAAATGATCCCTGTGATCCCTGAGCTGGCCTGCTTGTGAATACATTGTGCTAGTCAAGTTCAATTCAACATGAAGAACTCTGGGCCTCGGTGGATCCAGTTTCATAGCACAGGTTTATCATCCATCAAGGACCGTCATGGGGTCCATACAAATTCAGCCTTTCAGAGTGCTATCTCCGGCTTGCAGATGCCCAAAGGGGACAAGCCCTTAAGACTGTGGGAAAGCTGGAGAGAAAGGAGCCTAGGCCTTTTGGTTTCAGGACTACATGGACATTCAGAGCACTAGGACATCAAAAGGAGTCCAGTCGAGAGCTGTTTTTGGCCAGGCAGGGCCAGACGTATTAGCGGGGAGCTGGCTTCCTTGCTGGACCTAGGGGAATTGAGAGAAACATCTCCATTGCACATGGATCACATTCCCATTGCATGGAAATATTGAACGCCCTTTGGTCCTGGCTGAAGTCATTCCTGTGCTTCTGACTGCCTCTTCATTCACCCTTAGGTGCCATGGAGCTGGCATTCACCGAGCAGGCATAAGGGGATGGGCGTCCATTGGGAGCTGGGTCTCTTGCTCAGTAACAGCCATGAGCATCAGGTATCCCAAAGGAGAATAGCCTCCTATTCCTGAGCTTGGTGCTTGGCTGTCGGAAGCAAGGGGTGGAGGGGGGGCGGGTGGCTGGAGTGGAAGCAGCTCATCTCCTTGCTCTGCCTGTTTGAGGTGTGTTCCTTCTGAAAAGCAGCCAGTTCACACTGGAGCAGTAGGCTCCAGAAGCTGGTCAGCACAGAAAAGCCCTAGACACTCAGAGGGAACCACTTCCCCTCTCCACACTTTGGCGCCACAGCTGAGGGAAGCTCGCAGATACAGCACTGTCACTGCCTACTCCACTTCAGGATGGGAAAAGTCAGAAATGCAGACCAATTCCCAGGGCTCTCCGGGTCCTTCTGAAAGAAGGCAGATCTGCTGCTGACAAGGCTCCTGCACAGAGACACTAGATGGCGCCGTTGCCTAAGCCATCAGTGTTCTTTTTCTTCTTCAGGCCAGATTGCTGGCAGCAGAAGCTGGGCACTTCCTTTTCCATATTTTCCTTCAATCCAGGTCTGCAGAACTCCTGCCATCCTGAATCATCGGGACACATCTTTACTCTCATATAGAAATAGGGTTCTTGTCACAACTGTTACTTCAGAGTAACGTACTCAAGAGTCCTTTCTGAAGAGAGCGTTTTTCAGTTTCTTGTCCTAAGTGACAGCCCTGCATTAGTTTGAAGCCAGTTCTCTCTTCTGCTAAACATAGAGGGGTACTGTGTTAGAGGTAGTGTGCCCAGACTTCGGCTTACTGTGAACCTTGTTAAGGGTTATCATTGCTGAGAATTCTGTGTTTTCATTGCTGTTTGCT